>OY292396.1:26382657-26560721 GCA_958496205.1 Idaea biselata | reverse complement strand
GGACAATGAATCAGAGAGAGATGGTTGTGACTCAAGTCATAGTGAAATCGAAAGTGATTAAATAACATTGTCATTCTTACTGTAATTTTTCATAATTTTTTTATAATAATCAAGTAACTAGTTACTTTATACTAAGCAAATAGATTATTTAAATATTGGAATAGAACTAAAATTATTTGAATATACACGTATAAGTTTAAAAAATATTGATACGAAATATTTGTTTCACCTCAACACTCATATTGGAGTGATATGCCGAATAATTAAAGAGACGTCATTTCCTCCCACCTGAAAATTTGTGAGCTGATTTTAAATATGTTTCTGTGATAAATAAAAAAAATCAGCTAGCAGTAAGTCGAGGGAAACCTAGTCAGCTGATTCATTTAAATAGTCAGTAAATGCTTCTGGCTAACTTCTACGTAACGACCTTCAAAGTATCAGCTGACGATTTTTCCACCAAGATACAGCCAGCTGACGTATATATTTATCAATAGTTACATATAAGCTATCATCAGGTAAATTTTTATATGAGAGGATATGACTGAAAGTGAAGATTTTTTTTCCATGATCGAGACATCAGCTGACGATTTTTCCACCAAGATACAGCCAGCTGACGTATATATTTATCAATAGTTACATATAAGCTATCATCAGGTAAATTTTTAGCCGAGAGGAAATGAGTGAATGTATTTTTTTTTTCTCCGAGCGTGGGAGGTTATAACTCCTCATCCCCCCCACCGAGCCGCAGCTGACGTTCACGAGACTTCATGGTTCGATTTTCTGATGTATTTTACTAATTATCACTTGAGAGGAACTTGGTCATATACATCTGTTACTGGCTCTCGGACTATTTGTATCTGAGGCTCCCCCCTATCTAGGTTACCTTATCATATTTTTTCTTTACTTTATCGTTTCCACTTTCACGCTTAAACTAAGTAGGTAGGTAGGTACTAGACCGATTGCGATGAAACTTGATTTACAATTGATATCAAGCGAGCTTGACGGCTTCCGTAGGGCGTCGGGAATTGCGACTTGCGGATTGCGGAATCCTGTTGCGACGCAGATTGCGCTTTCGATTCCGAGCGGCGCGGCGCAGGCGCCGCTAAAGACAAGTAAATGCTGATCATATTTTGTTTTTTTCTAGTTCTTATATTTATAAAAGAAAAAGCGCCTATGGCTTAGGTATGAATATGTTGTAGTTTGTAGTCTACCCGTTGTTTAGTTAGTACTCATATACCCCATATAGTATGTACAAGACTAGCTTAGTTTGGGGCTAGATGGCATTGTGTGCCATTGTTTTTTAACCGTTTTCGATAAAAACCGAACATTGCCGCGGCATTGACTCCGTTACTGAACTTCGAAGTACGAAATTCCGCAGTTTGCGAGACCAAATGTGTAACATTGCGATGTACGTTAGTTCGAAAGTACAATGTCGCGCTGTTTATGAGATCTAAAGTATGCAAGTGCGATGTACGTCAGTTCGAAAGTGCACTGTAGCGAAGTACGAAATTGCGATGCATAATATGAGATTTAAATATAGGTATGTATGACCATTCAACAAAACAGGGGAGCCTGCTGTACCATCGCTATATTTTTATTTAATGTATCCTAATTTAAGACGTCATGTGGTTGAAGGTTCTATAGCGCCTAGCCTAGTTTTGAATAAATTCAAAGAGAAAATGGGAATTCGGTCCATGGTACATCTACCCGCTGTACCTTGGCCTCAACCGTGTCCTTCCTTGGACTCAATGTTAAACGGTAGGGTTTAACATTACTTATGTTACGGTTAAGGTTTGTTACCTTAGATTAAATCAAAAAACTAAAGATACGGTACCTAGTCACGGCAAATGAGACGATAAAACTGCGTCTAGCTGATGCACTAGCCTCAGTTGTATGTCGAACCGCTGCCGCGTGAGCACGTGCTGTCTCACTGCGATTATCTTTTTGAAATCCATCAGAATGCCTATTGCTCATTTTACACTACCACTTGATTACCATTACTATCATTTGACCGTACCGTCTTTTCTTGTAGTCACCGTAGCACCACAGCTTGAAGTTTTTTTCCTTATGCAGCTCCAGTAACTAATGTAATTATTATTCATATAAAGAAATCCGTCTTTCCACAAAAGTAGATTTTTCTTATGTGATTGATAATACAAATGTACATTTATTCTCCATTTCTACACGGGAAAGATAAGCGATGAACTAAAAAAACAGGGCCGCAAGTCTGATCCACAATCGTGTTTTTATGGAGCCTCGATAGTTATCAAAGTCTTATAACAGGATAGATTTTAATAGGTACCTAATCTTGAAAACCATCAAGAAGGAAAAGTATGTAACCGATTGGTTTATTAAATATTTTGTCGTGGGAACATATTAACGTATTACTGGACGAAAATTTTAATTCAAGAGGTTTTAAAAAAGTAAGTCTAGTCTAGCATATGTACCTACATAAATTGTTTTTCCTACCATAATTGATCAATCACGGATAATTTTTATTTTTGTTTGCTTGTTTTGTTGGATGGGTCATACAAACCTATATTTAAATCTCATATTATACATCGCAATTTCGTACTTCGCTACAGTGCACTTTCGAACTGACGTACATCGCACTTGCATACTTTAGATCTCATAAACAGCGCGCCATTGTACTTTCGAACTAATGTACATCGCACTGTTACACATTTGGTCTCGCAAACTACGGAATTTCGTACTTCGAAGTTCAGTAACGGAGTCCGCGGCATTGACGTTTTACCTATAGAATATTATTTAGTGCCCTGCAATGTAAGAAATTGTCGCAGCTAGGTAGTAGTAAAAACTTGACTATGAGCTATGAGTAAGTAAGTAAATAATGTTAGTATCTACCTTTCCACTTTATTGAACAAAGTGCGTTTTGTAGCGGGTGCACAGTCAACTATCATCAACAATTTTGAAAATATATTGACTATATTGCCAATTTGCAACATTTCAAGTTTTAGCCGAGGATATTGGACACGTCTAACTAAATTTACTCCCTTAGTAGAGTTCAATAGTTGGATAGAATTGTCAAATGGGAAAAAATGTAAAACTAAATTTAATATTGAATCGGACTCTTCATCGTACATTTCACATATAAATGTGTATTTATCAAAATAATCGTAAACCTGAAACAGTAAGAAAGTAGGTAAGTACCTAAGTAACCTAATTCACTAAAATAAAATGATTAAATTACCTAAACCCTAGTTAAGTCTAAAACATATTTTAAGAAATAGCTGTTCGATTTCTAGATAAATCTCACTTCCTACAATGAATTATAAAATGTACAAGTTTGTGGGTAAGTAGGTATGTTGGTTACTCCTGGCAATCTAGTAAACCGATTGCGATGAAACTTGGTACCTATGCAAATAGCTGGAGATCTGGTTGAACACTGGCTATTTATCCCGATATTCCCACAGGATCGGGACTTACGCGGAAGAAATCGCGGGGCGCTGCCCCGCTCGAGAGGGATTCAACCGGGAACATCGCTCGGTTACGAGCGTTTTTAGGCGTTCTTATGTACTAACCATTATTCTTGGTGTATGTTTAATAGCTCGGCCACTGCTCAATAAATATAGAACTATAAAGACACGGAGCTACCATCCAAGAAATTGAAAATACGGTTGGTTTACCACGATCAAATGAAGTTCATGATTTGTCAAATGACATTACAGTGACTTTGGTGAACGGATAGATTTTGAAATGTTCGCGCGCGTCAGTTCAGGGTTTGACTTTGGCCAAACGCAGAAGCTACGCGAAATCTAATTAAAAAAAAACGGTTTGTTTACAGACTTGACAGTTTGTTATGTTAAAATATTTTTAAAACATATTGGTTGGTTTGTGTTTTCGGTGTTTTCAAACGTGTATTGTAAAGATTTTACGTTAATTTCTGTGATTTTATGCTATAGAATACTTTAAAATACAATGGTAATGTTCTGTGCCGCTTAAAATGTTTTGGCTTTTAGCCTCTGCGTTTTTTCAATGCCTTTGTAATTTTCTTACGAACCACTTTCGCATTTTTTAACTGGTTTGCAGGAAGGATCATTTAAGGATAAATACTCATTTGTTGGCGAGTGGTATGATAACCAGGCAAGCCTCATACGCCGGTTTAATCTCTTCTTTTACCCTTACGATGATACATTGGAGATGTTCGATTTAAAATCACGTAAAACTTTTGTAAAGCGTGTGAAAGTGAAGGGTGTTAAGTTGGATAGTTTCTTCATTGGATGTACGTTGTATATTCTTGGACGTCTGATTAAAATAGTAGATTTCGCTTGTGAACATACTCGGGAAAAACTTCACAAAGATATGGAAATGTAAGTCACAAAACACAAATAAAATAACAAAATATTGTATTGTATCTGTCTGTGCCTGGCTTTTTTACTAGACAATAAATAACAATGACGTTTTGATCTGATTTCAGTACATTTGTAATGATAAAACCATTACCAACAAAGATTGCTGGTAAAGTTCTTACCCATTTCCATGAGCATGGTCTCAGAATTACAAAAATGAAGAAAGCACGACTGACTTCAGATGATATTTATGCCATTTATGCTACATCAGTAAATGATTCAACTTTCCCGTAAGTAAACAATATACTTAGGTTGTATGCTTTGCAGGAAGAATGTCATACATCGACACCTCTGGGCTCAAAGGTCGTAAAGGACATTAGGGCGTAAAGGACTTGGCAACACTGTCTTACTCAGTTTTTGATTCTCTATCGATCTGTATACACGGCGTAGCGAAATTCGCAAAAAAATGGTCTTTACGACCCACCTATTTTGGCACGCTAAACAAACTTTTCCATAAAAATGGGTATGTAAATAACACTTAGTTACAAAAATGTGCTTACTGTGGTAGTAAAGCATATCAAAGTAAAGCAAAGTCTTATACGACCTAGAGTGTTTAATATAAGTCACCTCAAAAATAGGTTGTAAAGGACATCGTCTTTGCAAAGTGTCCTTTACACCCTTACATTTTGAAATAAAACATACACGTGTGTCCCTTACAGCCTTACATTTCTAAATAAAACATGACACGTGTGTCCTATACTACCTAGTTTATTTTAATTATGTTCATCAACTAAGGCCAAAAATCAATGTAACTGAGCAATTGTCCCATATTTGTTGGAAGGGGATAGTTTCTAACTGTTCAACAAGCCCTGTTTAAAATATGGCAACCGAGCACCTCTTCTGAAGATGTCGAAACGTACAGGACCACCAAAGTTTCACAAAAAGAGCAGTAGCCAGAGCCAGAAAGAAGTTACAGTCACTGTATGATAAGTTAAATAAATGAATATTGCACGACGTTACACACAGCGCAATCTAGCTCCAAACTAAGCACTAAGCTTGTACTATGGGACTAGACAACGGAGATACTACATAATATACTTTTTTTTTGTGAATACATACATATGATACATAGAAAACACCCAGAACAGATACAAATATTTATTTTAAGCATAAATACTTTTACCCGGCGGGAATCGAACCCGCAACCCCCTGCATCGCAGTCGGGCCTTCCCCCGACGCGCCACTGAGGTCGTCGTGATTTGGAAAGGCAGAAGCTTATTTATTAGATACCTTGTTTGAGGATCAAAGCGACGCAACATAGAATCCAAGACGTGCCGATGAGGCTATGCGAGGACCTCATTGTGAAGGAAAAATGGAAATCTTATTCTGCCAAGTTGTTTTATCAGCAGAAAAACAACTACATCCATCAAAACTTTACAGCATAAAGAATCGGAAATCTGTTGGCGCCGATAGAGTTCTTATTAACACAAGGACGGCGATGGGTTCTCGTTGTGTGAGCATCTTAACCAACATTTTAACCCCATCCGCGAGACCGACGACATCCATGCGCAACGGAGACTGAGTGTTATTACACCAGTATTTCACGGCAAAAATTAGGTGCATGAGTATGGAAGTTATCGAGGTATAAAGGTCTTACTCCACACCATGGAGCTATAGTGTGTAGATAATTGAGTGGTTAATCGACTCTCGGATCCAACAGAAGTGTACTGTCTCGAAGGGCGAGTATGGTTTCCGCCCAGATCATAGGTCTATATCCTGTTTTGTTTTTAATCTTTATGGAGAACGCCTTAGATGCCTTCAATACGAACTGATGTTGGTGACACTAATTATCCCTTCCCTCACAGTCAGAGTTTACCTGAGATTCGTCCTAAGCCCGTTCCTGTTAAGAGCAATACCAGATGAACTGACTTCGGCCCCCATAGCTGCTCGCTCATGTAGGTATGCTGATAATATTGAGCTGTCATTAGATTAGGAACGGCTACGGAGACGCGTAAATACGTGGAAGGAGTTGGTCGCAAACATCTGTTTGCAACTAAATTTTAGAAGACTGACAGACACTTGGAATACCACGAAATCCACATCTGTCTGCATAAACAGTCATGTTCAGATATAAGCAGATATACCCGTTTAAGTATTTGGTAAGCCGGTTAAAGTGAAAGAACATGTCTATAAAACCATCATTAGATCTGTCCTTTTGTTCGATAGTGAGAAGTGGCCAGTGATTTAGTGACATAAACAGCAGTTGCGTATCACGGAGATGAAGATGGTGCGCTGGATGTGTGGAGTGATGTGAACAGATCGCGTTACGAATTTCCGCAACTGAAGCAGCCCTCATGTTCGAGACATTACCTATTAATTGCTTGACGGCTGGTACGATAAGTCTTGCGTAATGCAACTAGTTACGTGGAAAATAAATATTAGACTATCCGCCCGGCCGTGGCAGATTGGGAAGTCACAAGAAATACTGGATTGACGCCGTAAATGGTGAAAGCGTGCAAATGGCTTACCTGCACGCGCTTCCGAGAGGAATGCAACAGGGAAAATCACTCAGTTAATGATGATTAAACTTAAATTAATAATTTCTCCATACAACGGGTGATCCTTAAGACCCAAAAAAAATGTTACACTTGTCGATTAATTCCTTATTTTGTTAAGTTTCGTGCAGTAAGGTGGATTTACGCACTTAGGTACTACTTACTTACTTACTTACTTCCAGCAGGGGACGCCGCGAGCCGGGCGGGTGATCTGCCCTTCCATGAGGGCCATTTCACCCAATTCCCCTATCCCTCCCTTGGGGAGGCCGAGGGACGCCCGGCAATCACGGCTTTCTGTCGAACCTACCTGTCTCTTTACAGAACCTTACAATCTGCTCCACCTTCAGATTTTCGATGTCCTGTGCTTCTAGTAAATCTGTTCCCATGTTTTCCCATCGTATTAGTGAGTACATGGGACATTCGGCGAGCAAGTGGAAGCTGGTTTCCTCTGTCTCCATGCACTCTGGGCAAGTGGGATCTGTTTTCACGCCTATGAGTGTCAAATGTCTGTTCAGTCGGCAGTGTCCTGTTATTATTTCTATAACAAGTCTCATGTTATCTCTTGTGAGTTTTAACAGTCGACTGGTTTTCTTTGAGTCTAGCCCTTTGATGAATATCTTCGACTGTCTCATGACAGGTGAGGATGTCCATCTCCTATTTGTTTCCGCTGTTATGCTTCGGCTGATTGCACCCTTCGTAATTTTGAGGGCAATTGGCAGCCTGGGTTCAGGACCCATCTGGTTCTCATCGGCTCCCTTCCTAGCCAGTTCGTCTGCTATCTCATTACCTGTGTTGCCCTCGTGTCCAGGTACCCAGGCAAGTGTAACATCGATTATTCTGGATAGTTCCTCTAGTCTTTTCTTGCATTCCTTGACCAATGCTGATGTTGTTTCTGTCTTACCGAGCGCCTTCAGTGCCGCCTGGCTGTCACTGTAAATTGTGGCCTTGCCTGTGTCTTTTAGGTGGCCTACCATTTCAGCACATTCCATTATGGCGTACATTTCTGATTGGAAGACGCTGGCGTACTTACCTAAGGATATTGTTCTATTTATCTCTATTCCGTTTTCACATATGATATGGATACCGGCGCCAGAGAGCTTTGTTGTCTCTTTCCGGGAGCCGTCTGTATAGCAGACTGTGCCTGCACTATCCAGCCTCCAGTTGTCTCTTTGGCCTATGTGAATTCTGTATTTCTTATCAAAGGTCCTTTCCTTCTTTATTAGGTCATTATTTGTTAGAACCATTGATAATTTGTCTTCGTAGTGCTTGCTGATCTTGGCGTGGCCTTCGTCATAGAAGTTGCCAGTCCATTGACCAGTGCTTCTTAGTTTGAACCATTGTTCTATAGCTCTCCTTTTTATTTCTAGGTCTATGGGGTTCAATCCTAGAATGATCTCTAGCGCGGCTGTGGGTGTTGTTCTCATCGCGCCAGTGGTTAGGAGAGCGGCTAGTCTTTGGACCTTGTCCAGTTCTTGTTTATTCTTACCTGCGCTGGCTGAGTGCCACCATACTAGGGCGCCGTGTACTATTCTCGGTAGGATTATCGTCTGATATATCCACAGCACCATAGCTGGTTTAATTCCCCAGTTTCTACCTATTGCTCTTTTACACTGCATCATGGCCATTTTCGCCTTTGAGCATGTGTTCATTATGTGTGTCTTGAAGCTTAGTTTGTTGTCCAGTGTAATACCTAGATATTTGACCTCATTCACCACCTCTAGGTCTTGGTTATCTAGTTTTACTGGTTCAATCCATCCTAGTTTTCTCTTTTTGGTGAATAGAACTAGTTTGGTTTTGTCAGGGTTTAGGTTTAGGCCTTTACTCCTGCACCATTCTAGTGCTGCTTTCAGTCCCCTGTTCATTATGTTACACATAGTGCTTAGGACTTTACCTGTTATTAGGAGCACACCGTCGTCAGAGTAAACCTGTGTGTAGATGTGCATCCTGTTTATCTTGTCTACTAGTTCATCTATCAGTAGGCACCATAGCAGTGGCGATAGGCATCCCCCTTGTGGGAATCCTCTTTTTGCCACCACCCTGCATGTATTGCCTGCCAGCTCCGCTTGTATCAGTCGGTGTTTTAACATGTTTTTAATCCACCCTGATATGTCTTTATTAATGCCTTCTCTGTTCAGACTTTCTTCTATCGAGGCCGGGGTGGCCCTATCGAATGCCCCCTCGACGTCGAAGAAGCATCCTAGCGCGTATTCTTTGTTGCTTAGCGATCTCTGTACTCTATTTACCAGGTTATGTAGGGCTGTCTCGATAGATTTGCCTTCCATGTATGCATGCTGGTTTTGGTGTAGTGGAGATCCGCTTGTAGCTATTTGCTCCCTAATCAGTCTGTCTAGTATCTTCTCTATTGTCTTAAGTAAGAATGAGGAGAGGCTTATACATCGGAAGGCTTTTGCTTCTTGGTATGTCGCCTTTCCCGGTTTCGGTATGAAGACCGCCCTTACTTCTCTCCATTTCTTTGGGATGTGCTTTGTTCTTATACTTAAGTTATATAGAGCTAGAAGATCTTCACCTATATATTTTAAGGCCGTTTGTAGCATTTTAGGGAAGATCTCGTCCGGGCCCGCAGCCTTGTACGGCTGGAACGATTGGACGCTCCATATTAACTGCTCGTTGGTGATCAGTGCTTCATCTCCCAGTGCCGTTATAGGTTTCTCGTCAATGAGCGCTTCGTCACCTGTCTGTGGTTCACATTCTGGAAAATGGGTGCTGAGCATCAGTTCCAGAATCTTACCCGGGTCGGATACTAGCTCGTTACCGTTCTTAATGCTGCCTAATTTGCAGGTGCTGGTTTTGGGGAACATTTTTGCCAGTCTTGCCGCGTCGGGTTGCTTTTCCACTCCTTCGCAGAAAGTTTTCCAGCTGTTCCTGTTTTCTCTTTTGCATTCTTTTTTGAATGCATTTCTTTCTGTCTTGTACGTGAGCCAGCTTTCATCGTCGCCCTTCTTTTGAGCGGTTCTGAGGGCTCTTCGTGTCTTTTTCCTACTTTTTTCCAGTGCTTTGGTCCACCATGGTTGGCCTTTTCCTGGTCTTATCTCCTTTAGTGGGCACGCCTTGTGGTAGGCTTCCCTCAGGGCTTCGTCTAGTCTGTTTGCTTCCCTTTCGAGGTCCTTTGAGTCTTTTAGCAGGTTTTGGTCGATTGGATTCCAACTTTTGATGTGTTTGTCAAATGTCATCCAATCGGTTTTCCGTGCGTTTCTTGTTAAGGTTTTCTCGATTTTGGCTCCCAGGCTGAAAGTTATTCGTCTGTGGTCCGATTTCGAGTCCCTTAGGTCTACTTTCCAGTCTGTGATGTGCCGGCTTATATTGTCGGTGACAATAGTTAGGTCCAGCACTTCCCTCCTGGTCTTTGTGACAAATGTCGGCGTGTTGCCTTCATTTATTATGTCAAAATTTGTTGAGCTAATAAAGTCTAAGAGTAGGTCACCTTTTTTATTGCAGTTTGTGCTGCCCCACACCACATGATGTGCGTTCGCGTCACAACCTAGAATAATAGGAATGTTCTTACCCTTGTATTTTCTTGTTATTTCTTCCATTTCTGGTGTAGGGGGTTTGTAGTCCTCCTCGCTTGGTATGTAGGCGGACACTAGAAGTACCCTCTCCTTGCAGCCTGTGTTTAACTGGATTGTTGCTGTGGCGCTAGCTAGGTCACTGTAACAATCTGCTTTTATTATACCTAAAGATCTTACACTATTGCTGGTATATATACAGGCCCTGGGAGTGGACTCACCGCTTTCGTGGTAAATGATCTCTCCTCCCAGAGATCCGATCCCAGAGATACGTCCTTTTACGACGTATGGCTCTTGCATTAGTGCGATGTCTATTTTCTCTTCCACCACATGTCTGCAGAACTCAATCATGGCATCTCGACAATGGTGGAGATTAACTTGAACTAATTTTATTTTGTGTGTGTGTATTTGTGGTGTGTAGCTGTTTGTGTTCATGTGTTTGTATTAAATGTGTGTACTTAGGTACTAACATAGGGTACAAATTTGTGGGGTGTAAAGGACACTTATTTTGAAATTTATGGTCGTAAAGGAAATTTATTTCGGTAAATACGGCACTAGGGTAATTGTTCAACACTGTCTTAGAAAATAATATAAATTCTAAGCACTTTCTTCTTAGGTTTCATTTAAATAGCTCAAGAAACGAAGATGCTACAGCAAAAATAATTTTATTTTTTTAGTTTTTTGCTTGTCCTGAAAAGTCGCATTTTGTCCCTTACGACCTTTGAGCCCAGAGGTGTCGATTAACATTTTTCTTTCTGTCACATTAATATTATTTATAGCCTTAACTTTCGCACTGTTGGGCAAATGCCTCTCTACTTTCTTTCTATTTTGGTCTATGGCTATAATAGTGGAGAAATAATTTTTAAAAGAATCAAAATCACCCACCATTGTAGCCTTGGTCTACCACATGATTCTGTCCCAGTGGGGGACCAATCTGTTAAATTTTGGCCTAGTGCTCATTTAGTATGAGGCATACAAATCCAGCCAATTATAATTAAAGGTTTGCAGCCTTTAAATCCAATCTTTATGTAATATTTATATTACTCTCCAACAGATCATAATGACAGAGACACTGCAGGTCTAATGTAATCATGCAGAAATGACAAAAACAATTTCATGTCGGAGTTATGGCCTGCAAAAGTTACTTCCTTTTATCACAGTATTACTATATTATTAACTAGCAGTGCCTGTGACTTCGTTCGCCTAAGTTTTTTGAAAATATAATATAGCCTGTAGCCTTCCTCAATAATGAACTATCCAACACTGAAAGATTTTTTCAAATCAGATCAGTGGTTCCTGAGATTAGCGCATTCAAACAAACAAACAGCTTTATAACAATATAGAAGATAGAAGACAATAGATTATAGAATAATTTTAATAAGCAGGCTAATCTGAATAGGTTCACTAGTCCAGATCTATTTCAGTTTTCTGTTGGAACACCTAACTGGCCAGCTAGTGTATGGTTTAGAGTTAGTTGGGAAGGACGCTGTGGCAGTTTGCCTCAAGACCTTGGGAGACAGAGACCCTAGCAAAGCTGCTCCTGGTACAATACGAGCTCTGTATGGATTGGATCAAGTTAGGAACATTGCACATGTAGCCTCTACTGCTGAAACAGCTTTAGACGTAAGTATTAGTATTCCAATTAAGCACCAATTAACTTAGTGTAATTTGAACATATTTTGTGGAATTATGAGCTCTATTCAAAACGGATTATTTTGTGCATTTTGAAAGAAAAGATGAGTAAATATTTAATTCTTTTATAGACAGACTTAAGTTTAAAATCTGAGATAGGTAAGTGTTGCAAAATAAACTTTGATACTTATCAAAAAAATGTTAAACTGTTATTTTTTAATAACATTGTTGTTTTTTTATCACATTTACTTCTTTTTGATATCCACACACTTCATTGCTTTATATCAAAAATATGTGGTGCCTTGGTAGTCTTCTCAGATAAAATTGAGGTTCAAGATAAAAGCTCTCACACAAAACATAATTATTTTGTTTCAGAATATTGAATATTATTTTCCTCCACCCCTATTGCGTACCTCAAGACTCCGTTTAACTGCTACCTTGTCTAACTGCACTCTCTGCTTAGTGAAGCCTCATGCGGTCAAGGAGGGTAAGCTTGGTGCTGCGTTCGAGGCCATTGATGAGGGAGGCTTCGACATTACAGCACTCACCATGATTATAGTGGAAAATATCAATGCAGCAGAGTTTTATGAGGTTTATAAAGGAATTGTTCCTGAGTATAAGGTAATTTACAGGATACTGAGGCCTATGGTTTCACCTGTATAACTGACTCAACGCACAGCCTAAACCGCTGATAGTAGTGAGCTGTTCGGAGAGTGTGTTCTTTATGTGATGAAGGCATCCAATAAGAAATATTTTTTTGAAAATTCTCACATAAGTCCTGATCCGGGTTCACTCGCGTCAGTACTTATGCGGGTGAAACCGCTAGTTTTCAATAACCTTTGCTAGCTTTACTTTTAGGGGTTAGGAGTAGGATCCCATTTCGTCTTACTGCCTAACAGTTAGGCAGTAAGACGAAATGGCATCCTTCTTCGGAATGGCGAATGTCCCAAGCCTTCGAACCGTTATGAATCTTCCTTCACCGTAAGAGCGATGTTAATAACGCACAACTTATTCGTTAAAAAAAGACATTGATGCGCGGTCGAACGGGATTCGAACCCACAACCCTCGGCATGGAAGTCGGGGTATCTACCACTAGATCAACACCGCTGAAAAAACGTAAATTGGTATTTTTCCTCAGTGTTTCAAAATGTTTCTTAATTTCAGGGCATGGTTGAAGAACTAGCTAGTGGACCCTGTGTCGCGATAGAGATTGTATCCAAAGATAAAACTTTGAACACGGCCGTCGAGTTCAGAAAACTAGTTGGACCATCAGACCCTGTAAGTAATTTAATTTATTTTACTTTAAAAATAACTGATATTTATATGGATATATTTTCTTTAGTTTTCGCGATGCTTAATGCTCCTTTATTTATATTGATTCTAATAAAACTTACGACCAACTTGGAAACTCTTAAATATCAGTTTTTTTTTCTTTGCAGGAAATAGCTAGGCTACTACGCCCGAACACGCTTAGAGCGAAATTAGGGAACACTAAAGTACAGAATGCTATTCATTGTAGTGATTTACCAGAGGATGGTCTGTTGGAAGTTGAATATTTCTTTAAAATATTAGATTTGTAATGTTTTTCTTTCAAATGAGTGAAATTGCGTGGGCTGCACGCGTGCGGTTTGAATTTTGAGAAATGTTTGAAAAGTACTCTGTTTAAAAAATATTTTTTGTTGTGTGTGTGCTATTGCTAAAGTTTTTTTTTAGAATTTAACTATGCACCAAATGTTGGCACCACATATATTTAAAGCTAGTGATTGAGTTTATATTTTTTTTTATCAAACACTCATTTTACAATTAACAGTAAAAGATAACAGTTGGATATTCTGTGAATCTCAATTGAGCTTGTATTTTTAATACCTGATGCTCAAGTATCAGCCATACGCTTTTAGCATAAATAATCTACGTAAATTGTCTAATTTTTATTTACTTAAATAATAAAAGACTGATATTTTTCTACAATTTCTCATTTTATTTCGATAAAAACTACATTTTCTCCGAGCAAAGTAAGCTAGATTACTTTGCTCGTATAATTTTAATCACCTGTTGATAGATGACCACTGCTCATCAGATGGTAACATTTGGTGAGATAAATGTTCAAACTGTTATGGTTGTAGTCTACCCCCGTATTTATAGACGAAGCTGAGTGATTAGTTGATTACTTTGGCTAAGTAATACTCCGTCTCGCTCTTATTAGTGTTTTTTAACGTCAACGAAAATGTGACATACATATTACTTAGACAAGTAATTACTTAGAATTGACTATAAATACGAGTGTAAGATGTAGCAAGACCTAGAATTAGGGAGAAGATAATATCTGTTTCTTCCTTTTTCACCATCAAACCGAGTGGTATAGTCCATTAGTATGGTAGGTAGGTGTTTGTAGGTAGGTGCTTGTAGGTAGGTACAGGTAACGCGTTAGAAACTTGGGTGCGCAGCTAGTTCAATACACAAAGGTAAATGTACTTAGTTACGGTAAAATTTAGATAGCAATTAAACCAGTTTACAGAAACGAAAGCTCTATTCTGTATACTCGTTAAGAAAGTTTACAATGAACTAACTTATTGATTAACTTAGAAGGGTCTTTATTAAAAATCGTCAGCTAAAATATTTAACCATTATTTTTAATTGTGTAGGTGTACGTACCTACACAAACGTTTGTGTGTGTGATATACTTGTTATTGTATGTACTAAGATATGTTTCAAGCAGTAGTCATTTATCAAACAGCGCCCGCCCCAGCTTCGCCCGGGTGTGTATTATACACATAAAACTTTCCTATTTAACAATCTATCTATTTAAAAAAAACGAATCTAATTTCGCATCTAATTAATAACAAAACCCGGTCAAGTGCGAAACTCGCGCACGAAGGGTTCCGTACCACTATCACAATTGGGTACGGAATCCTAAAATGGTTTACAACAACTTTGATTCAAAGAAAATCTGAAACTTATAAGAAACTCTTTGGTCAGTGAAGGCAGACTAGTATATTTGACAGATAGGGCAGCCATTTTGAATTCCATGACCAACTCGATTTGACGCGACCAATCAGAAGCGACCTCACATTGCCTTGTAGTTTTTGAAACACGTTTGTTGTATGGGAGCCCCTTTTAAATAATTGTTTTATTTTGTTTTTATTGTATTTGTTGTTGTAGCGGCAACCGAAATACATCTTCTGTGAAAATTTCAACCTTCTAGCTATTACGGTTCATGAGATACAGCCTGGTGACAGACGGACAGACGGACAGACGGACAGACGGACAGACGGACGGACGGACGGACGGACGGACGGACGGACAGACAGACAGACAGACAGACAGACAGCGAAGTCTCAGTAATAGGGTCCCGTTTTTACCCTTTGGGTACGGAACCCTAAAAAAGCATTCATTGCGTAGTTTCAAAGATCTAAGCATACATAGGAACAGACAGACAGCGCGAGCGGCGGGATGCAACTTTGTTTTATAATATGTAGTAATCGTGATACTTACGTAAGAGTTATAGAGTCAAAATTTTCCACGAATCATGTTCTAGCTAGAACTACCACAGAACGCCAGCCATTATGCTTTCATTTTCATGCACAGAACATTCATCTCAACCACAGTAGATAGATATGACATCAGAAGGAAGACAGTTGTAAACAGCCACCGCGGTAACGCTATCGCAAACGCAATGATGTTTTTGACGTTTTAATCGTCATTCTTTAACTTCATCTCACCCCGCAGCGATGTTCATTTCATTTTAACGATAGACGTAACAATATTGTCAGAGTAGACAGAGAGTAGGCATATATAAAGTTACCCATAAGGCTGCAGTATATTCGCTGCATATCTTAATAGCTGCATTACTTAACATTCATCACTCATTTTGGTGTCATTCACAGAAGACGGTATCCGCAATGCGTAGTTATTAAACGCGGTCTTTAGTAGAACTTATTTTTTAAACGAGTTCACGAAATATATTTTTAAACTGCTAGTAAACCGAAGGCCAACCTTCTCCAAAATCAATTGGTTTTGCTTTCCCTAGACGACAAACCTCTATAGTTCTTTAAGTACCTATTCGCTTTGTGCCCTCGCGGATATTCGAATGGACGTATTGTATTGTATGGAAGAGATTCTATGCGTACGCGCACCAGTCTCGGTCGATACCGCGCCGCGCGAACGCATTGCGTATTTCATACTTAGACGTGTACCTTCAAATTATTTTAATTCATTATGAACCCGTAATAACAGTTTCTGAATCGAAAGAATGTAAAAAAATCTATAAAAATAATATTCTGTGAAAAATAATAACTTCTGAAATTGAACACTTGTGAAAATAGTGTGAGAGAAAAGAGTGTGACATTTTCCAGTTCGATAAGGTTTTTCTATTTGTTTTTACTGAGACGATATTGGTAGTTTTCCGCCAAATACTGTGAAAATATGTTTTATTACCTTACTAGTTACGTACCTACTAACTTAAACCTACCTGTTGACTTACATAGGTCCTACAAATATGTATAGGTCGTTAATTTGAAAATAAAAAACTATATCCAACTAAAACTATATTTTGAAAATTGTATTACAATAGACCAAAAATAGCGGCTTCCATGCTATTTTTACTTATGTTTTTTTTACTTCATTTATGTGATTAGATGATTTATTATTTATTGTTGTTGAAACACACCTATAGATATGTGCGTACACACTATTAACCGTATATTTGTGAATAATAAAAATTCATCCATCAAAGAACTAGGCAGAATTAGGCATATTCTTAATTAAAATATAAGTTTAAAAAAATATTAAGTATTTTTAAAAACATAATTAAAAATTTCTATTAATTTTGTATGTAGCTCAAGGCTATTTTATTTAGAAAATTTATTTTCAAGGCAAAATAGCATTCAAAAATTTTCACTTGCACGAGACGTGAACTTGCGTAGTCTAGTTGGTATAGACGTTGGGGTACTGACCCAAAGACGCGAGTTCAAGCCTCGCCGCAAGTGAAAATTTTTTAATGCTATTTTTCCTTGAAAATAAATTTTCTAAACATAATTAAAATTAAAAAAGAAACATATTTAAGTGGTTAACGGCCGAATACAGAAACGCTACTCAAATTTGAGTTCTACTTAAACAACTAAGCACCTCTCAAATTCCACAATTCACATACTATTTTTAAATTTTGAAGCTGCTTAATTATTTAAGTACGTCTCAAATTTTAAGTGGCATTTCTGTATTTGGCTGTATGTATACCTATCATCTCAATCGGTCCACTTCAGTAGTCTTTGCCGCGAAGGTGTAACAAACATACATTACATAATACACAAACACTTTCACATTCAAGACAGATTAGAGTACCTAATAATATTCTAATTGTACTAAAATATTATATAAGTTTAACCAAAAAATAACGTTTTAGATACCTAACTACATAATGGTATTAAACAAATTACAAACCGTTAAGTTACCCATTGATATAAATGTGCATCCAGGTGCGCCATCAATATTTAACTCGTAGGTACCTATTGGTAGAAATATGTAAAACTTACTTCATCAAAACTTCACCAATTTTTTTATTTAATAAATAAATATTTATTTCTGTAACCAAGATAAAAAATTACAAAAGTTAAGGTAGGTACAGAACTTTCTTTTAAGAGAGTAACGCTTGTGTCAGAAAGCTCTGCCCTTCCTAGGTATATCATATTTCCTAAAGCTTACCTACGGTAAAGAAAAACATCTTGAGGAAACTGACGTGTTCTAGGATACACCACGATACGAATGCATGGGATACGAAGGCAAGGCATCGCCAATCCGGAGTAGGCTCCCGTGGCGTCTTACTGCCTTACCCTTTTAAGAGGAAGTCCTTGTCCTACAGTAGGATAATTTAAGCGGGGTATTAATTTAAAACTACTTACTTTCAAATAAACAAGGTTTATTCCAATTGGATTGAATTTAGCCAGACTTGAAGCAGACACACTTCCAGCTTTGCTCGCTCGGTCATCTATTTTCGGCTTTTTGGACTTGTCTAAGATGTAGCACGCTCTTGTGTTAGGTATATATCTCCACATCGTCACCTATCATGTTGTGAGAAATTTGTTTAGAATATTCGTGTTTTATCGAGACTCTCGAGCTGTTCCCATCCGGCTAGTCTAGCATGACAGCACGAGACAAATTTTTTGCCGAATCGACACAAAGGTTCCCTCTCTTTTTCTCGTAAGTATATGAGATAAATTATTTCATGACGGAATGTTCATGATTTTTTTTATGTATGGATTGTAGGTGACATTGTTTCCTACATTTTAGTGCAGACAAATATGTCGTAGGATATTGCAGTCTATACACATTTTAGCCAAACTAATCATTTTTTGTCTAAAATGTGGATAGGCTTTGAAACAATGAGAAGTTTTTGTCTTAAAACTACACCAAAACGTAGGAAACAATGTCACTTACAATACAATCCACACACATTTTTTTAACAAAATTCCGTCATGAAATAATCAACAGTGATTATAATAAAATAATAAACTCGACAGGGATTTTGAGTTTCGCCTAGACCTCTAGAACAACCCCCTTTCGGCTTAATACCCCCTCCTCGGAGCACCGTGTATACCCTTAAATGGCCACCTATCTTACCCGCATCGCCCTGCGGTTTCACCCGCAAAAGTCTCGATCCGTATATACATTTTATATGTTATCTTCTTCTAATCTAATATATAAAATCTTCTAATATATAAAATTATAAAATTTCCATGTCACAATGTTAGTTACTGTACTCCTCCGAAACGGCGCGACCGATTTTTACCAAATTTCATATGCGTATTCAGTAGGTCTGAGAATCGGCTACTATCTATAATTTATAAGGCAAAACAACGTTTGCCGGGTCAGCTAGTAATTTTGTAATATCAAGTATGTACCCACGTAGGTAGGCTGGATAACTAGCACAGTCTAGTTAGTTACATATACATCTAGCTAAGTCCTAGCCATTGTATGCAAAAGTAAAAGTGTTTGTTAAAACAAAGATGAAATCACGGAGCGGTTTTGCAATCGTTCAAGTATGACATTTGTATACAAGATTGAATGTTTAGATTTGCATAACAATGCAATATTATGTTATAAAAACACGATGTTATAGTATAGTATAGGTAGATACTTTGTTTCCTGGCTCTAGACAAGCAGCAGTCTGATAAAAAGTACTTCTAATAAGAGGAATAACAACGCCAACGACCTTGAAACTGAAAATCCCTGTCGGGCTCATCGAAAATTGTTGATTATTTCATGACGGAATGTTGTAGAACTTTTTTTTGTGTATGAATTGTAGGTGACATTGTTTCCTACATTTTGGTGTAGTTTTAAGACAAGAACCTCGTATTGGTGCAAAGCCTATCCAAATTTAAGACAAAAAATGTCTAATTTGGCTACAATACGTTTCGACATATTTGTATGGAAACTGCACTAAAATATCGGAAACAATGTCGCCTACAATCCATACACAAAAAAAAGTTCTACGACATTCCGTCATGAAACAATCAACAATTTTCGATGCGCCCGACATGGATTTTAGGGCCCTTAACAACCAGGTAAATACCCACACCTCTTGATATAAGTATGACTTTTGCTTGAATAACTTATGGTATTTTTTTGGTAATGTCTAAGTGTCTTGAACTAGGAAAAATACTTAAAAGTAAAAACTCAGGTAGTTGCAGACATACTATGGTTGTATCTAAGCATCTTGGATTGCAATATATTCAAAATATATAAAATAACATAAATAGCAACAATATGTACAAGTAGGTATACAGGGTGAACCATTTAAACGGGCCTTCAGGGGGATATCCTAAACTATAAGAGATAGTGAAAAATGCTGAAAGGAGTTGCGTCCCCGATTTTGACAAAAAGTAAAATGGCATATTTAGATTTTTGAAAAAATCATTACGCTATCCAGGAATCGAACCTTGTGTTTTTGCAAAAAAATACACATCCTATATTATTGTACCGATCGATAAAAAATAGACGTTTCTCTCGATCTACCACACTATGTTTGTTTCCAGGATTTGATATTTATCAGCAACACTATCGAAGTTTCGATTCATGGTACCTACCTAATTATTTTTTTGTTTAGGATATTCCCCATTTAAATGGTTTAACCTGTATATTATTAGATCTCCAATGACTAACGAGTGAAAAATGAAATAAAAGTTCTTTTTTAGGATTTTAACCGGATTTAAAAAGAAGGCTGTCTTTTCAGTATTTATTTTGTGTATGTTTTCGGTTTAACAATAAAGAAATATTGCAGGACGTTGCAGACACCGCAATCTAACCTAACCTAACTAGGCTTGTATTATGGGTACTAGACAACGGATATACTTACCTACTAACTTTTTTTTATAGAAATACACTTTACGTTTACACTTATGTTAACATCGAACACCTACTTTTTTCTTAAATAATTTTATTTCATCGAATTCAAAATTACATTAAAAGAAATACACAAGTGTAGGTAGTTAAGTAAATCTATATTATTATATTAATGATAGCCGCGTCCCGCGGTTTCACCCGCGTAAGTCCCGATCCCGTGGGAATATCGGGATCAAAAGTAGCCTATGTTACTCAAGGTGAACGTAGCTTTCTATTGGTGAGGAGTTTTTGAAATCGGTCCAGTTTTGAGTTTATTTTATTCATTACAAACATACAGACACACATACACACATACGCACATACAAAAATACAAATCTTTCCTCTTTATAATATTAGTGTAGATGTAGATTATAATATAGATTTACTTAATTACACTTTACATTTGAAAACACCAAGAACCAGAAACAAAGATTTAAGAACAGCATAAAATACTTGTCCCCGGCGGGAATCTAACCCGCAACCTTCTTATCCACAGAGGCCGTCAAATTAAAAATAGTCACTTCTAATAACACTTGCTGCAATTATTATCTTTGCGTGTCTTATGGCCGTATTCACAAACGACCCTACGCAAGGCCTTAGCCAAATAATGCTTTGTGAATGACATTCAACGGCGGCAGCGTAAATGCGACCAACGTAAACGGATAGAAAGAAATGGACGAGCTGTTAGCGTGCGATAGATTTAAATAGCAATGGGTATTGAAATATTATGTTCTTAGTACCTACGGGCATGCCAGACGTAAAAGGCGACCAAATGGAGTGTCTTGGTGGGAAGCTTCGGTCGGACACGGTCACTCGCCGGCCTCAGTCGTAAACCCAAACGCACACGTCGCGTGTTCTGATGTGTAGTGTGCAGCCACTACGGAAGACGGGTCGGATCTTGTTCCACTGTCGGGTGAGCGGCTTCATTGCTCCGGTACCAGTGTGGGCAACTGGTGGTGCCATTTTGAGCACGAACCGAATCTAGCATTTGCGGACACGATCTGTCTGTAACGGATCCCTGATGGTTGCCCCTCGGGGTGGCCTAACGGTACAGCGGACCCATCTCTTTATACCCTTGCTGGTCATACCTGGGGACACTATAACATATAAATAAATAAAATATTTATTGTCAAACTTTACATGTATCATTGGGTGTTACTCTGACTTTTAAACTAAGAAAACTTGAAAAAGATATGCGTAGGTATTAGAGAACTGGGTTTGCTTGTTCCACTGCCGTGTTCCTTATTCTAGATTTACTCTACGGTGCTACATCTTAGTCCATATTTCTTACTCTAGTGTGGTACCATCAGGTGAGATAGTGGTCAAATGATCTTCCATCGTGTTTAAAAGAAAGGTACCCACCCAAGGCAACTCGTAGGGTGGGTTGTGAATACGGCTGTTAATTAGAAGTTAATTGAAATTATTTAAGCGTGTAATTACTAACTTCTATCAATAGATTTGAGCAATGTCTATTAACGATTTCATCTTACGGTTTTTAGCCTCCAACTAATCACGTTTATTTTTAATTATTATTATAAATTCAGTAGGTAACTTACATATAAAGCGTGTGATAAAATCATATGTCAATCGATATCTTATCTTATAATAATGATGACTAGGGCAAGATAAGAGCCCTAATTAATTCCTTAATAGGTATAAGTGGGCACTTGTTAATAATTAAGTCCTTAAGATGACCGACTTACATCTTATTAGGTCTTATGTTTCGTTTAAACTTAATTGACAAATGCGTCTTATTAGTAAATTCGTGTTAGCTAAAGATAGATAGATAGATTGATTAACACTTTATTGCACCAAAAACACAATACATTTTTTTACAAAGAATAACTTAAAACTAAAGTGGCACAATGGGCGGCCTTATCGCCTATGGGCGATCTCTTCCAGACAACCAATGAATGGACAAGACTTAAGAAAGCCGTGGCTAAACCGTGTTTTCTAAATTTCAAAGTTGACATAACATATTTGACGGCCTCTGTGACGCGTCGGGCGAACCCCCACCCCAGCCGGAAACTTTCGCACTACACTACCTACCAACACTAATTGCACCGTTTCGGAGGCATACTCGAGACGTTTTAATAGGGCCCACTCTACCTACTCTTTCTCCATACAAACTTTACAAACGTAGTCCACTGTTTCCTCTCTGGATAAAGATATTAGAAAAAATGTGTTTATGCCCTATGTCCTATATCAGCCATGACCATGCCCCTACGTTTTGATTTTTTTCATTTTCTAGTTTTTTGAATTTTTTAAAATTATGCATTTTAGCATGGTCAATTGGTCATGGCAGATTTAGGTTTTATGGCATAGCTAAACATATTTGCTCTAATGTCTTTATCCAGGGAGGAAACAGTCGACTACGTTTGTATAGAGAAAGAATAGGTAGACTGTCCTCCTAATTCTAGAGTAGGCAGGATTGGTGTTACGATACCTCGAGCTTCATTCCATACATGAGAGATGATGATGGATTGTGCGAGTTTAATTTGGAAACGTTTCAACTGCAATACTCTCTGACATAAGTGTAGTTGAATTGCTTATTATTTTGTGAACTGGCTATTGTCTCCAATATGTCTGGTCCATTGTTTTCCGATGTTATACCAGTACGCAATGAACGACACGCTGCGGTTATGGCACGCACAAAATACAAGCTACATGATTAAGGTGCGAAATTTGTTTATGATTGTAAAAAAAATATTTTTTTTTAAACCGAGGTAGCCTTAAACTTAAGAGGGCAGTCCTGGAGAGTTTTCTTTTTTTCATTGTCCATTTTCCATTTTCCAGCGTCTCGCTGTATTCTCTGACCGTTTCCAAAAGCAAATTTGCGAAGTGCACTGATAACTAAACCAATCCCAATGGAAAAACGAAAAATCCTAGAGGACTGCCTTCATAAGCTCACCTCACCAGATGGGAAGTAGCGATTTGAATTAATGATATCGTGCTTGCCTAGAAGATAACTATTATCCTGACGGATTTTGTGGTGCGTCGGGCGAATGCCCGACTGCAATGCAGAAGGTTGCGGGTTCGATTCCCGCCGGATGCAAGTATTTATGCTGAAAAATAAATATTTGTTTCTGGTCTCAAAAAAATAGGTTGTAAGTATATCTGTTGTTTAGTCACCGTAATACAAGGGGGCTAGATGGCGCTGTGTGTTGTTCACAGAATTTATTTATTCTAAACTTGAACCCCTTACTTTTAAATTATGATTAACAGACACAATTGATGTGTTGATGTATATTACTGTTACAATGTAATATACGTAAACTATATATCGTTTGTCTTTAACTGAGTTTCGAAGACGGAGACACATGCCTTAGTCACCTGTTAATTATAGATTATACTAGCTGACCCGGCAAACGTTGTTTTGCCTTATAAATTATAGATAGTAGCCGATTCTCAGACCTACTGAATACGTATACAAAATCTCATAAAAATCGGTCACGCCGTTTCGGAGGAGTACGGTAACTAACACTGTGACATGGAAATTTTATATATTAGACTAGCTGACCCGGCAAACGTTGTTTTGCCTTATAAATTATAGATAGTAGCCGATTCTCAGACCTACTGAATACGAATATAAAATTTCATAAAAATTGGTCAAGCCGTTTCGGAGGAGTACGGTAAGTGGTAACTAACACTGTGACATGGAAATTTTATATATTAGATTATAAGTAAGAATGCTCAAATTCCTAATTTTCTGTATCTAGGTAAATACCTAAATAAATATTCAGTTGAATAGAAGTAAGAATTATAGTGTCATCGGTAGTCATAAGTTCATCTCATCACTGATATTATATGATAGGATATATTCTTTGGAATATTAGTGTCATCACTCCGACTAAGTACCACCTGCGGTTTTTATATTTGTATATCTACTTATTTTAGACATGACATATTCATTACCTACCTACCTTCCTAAGTAACCTAAGTAGTTCTTCTAAATGATACTTAACTTTTTGTGGCTAGACTAGACGCAGTTAGGTACTCTTAGCTGCTTACAAATATCTAGAAACATTCTTGCTCGTAACCACAATAAATTGGTAACAAAGCAAAACCACCATAAAACAAATTTTGAAAAACCTTATCGATGAAAATAGATTTGTGTGTTTTTTTATATAGATAAGGCATGATTTACACAAGAAAAGAAAGTTAACCGTTTTCTATGTATCGAGAACACCGATCTGTGAATATTTATGAAGGTGTTGGGACGACAAACGATTTTCCGACTTAGATACCCACGCAATATAATAAATTAGTATCTACTTATAAGAAGAAAACAGAATCAAACAAGATGCGGCTGCTACGTTCATTTTTCAAGAGGATCACTGATGACCTCAAGCAGAAGAAACTTATTCCTTTGAAGATTTTATTCTTCGTCCATGCTTCGAGTAAGTATTTGATAACATTATTCATACGTAGGTACGTGTACCTACAACCTCACGCTCAATTGTTTTATTTTATGTTTCCTATTTGCTATAGTTTAGTTAGACTTTTAACAGAACAATAAAACACTTTTAATTTTCTTTGTAATTGCTACAATTTTGTTTCGATTTGCTGTGCATTACGCACTTGTATTTTGTATTCAGTTTAAAATTATTTATAAATGTACCTATGTAGCTATGTACCTAGGTAGGCTAGGTACATAGCAGTTAAAAATACCTACTATCTATTATAGAATGTTTGCTCAAGTGTCGTCAAATAAATACAACTCAATACTTAAGTCCCATTTGAGTAACTTACACTGTTAACTATAGAAATTCGAAATTCTATTCTTGGTTCGAGTTAAATTTCTATATTTTTCAGCGTTGTTTGTGCTGTATCCATACTTGACGATCCACATGCGAGAGCTGGGCATCAATGTGGAGGAGACTGCCATCATGTCTGCTGTCACTCCTGTCGTGTCCATCGTGATGCCTCCGTTGGCTGGCATGCTGGCTGATAAAATTGGAAACTTTAGGGTAAGTCTCGTCTGAAATGGCTTACTTTTTATGGACGTATATATCCTTCAACATCGGGTCCAGCTATTTATGAAATTAAGATTGGTAAATCTAAAGAAATCTGGTCGAATGGACGGAAAGACCGACTGTAGGTATGTGTCGTTTATCTATGTATGCCGCGAGGTAGGTTTTAATTTTAATTGCTATTTAAATATTCCGATGTTACACGCAACGGTAGGATTAATATAGAGCTTATTAATTAACATCATCATCAATGGCTGTACAGCCCTTTGTGGGCCCGAGCCTCCTTTAACGCTTTCTTCATCCTTCCCTAACCCTAACTCTATTCATCCACCTTAGCTTGGGCCTTCCGATCCCGCATTTACCGTCAGGGTTGGACTCTAGTAAACGTTTCGGTATACACTCTGATTCCATTCGACGTACTTGGCCAAGCCAAGCATAATTTATTAACTTGTTAATTAATGAGGGCTTATTTCAAAGCTGTTTGATTATTGGTCAATGTAAACATCAGCGGAACTCCGTACCTTCTTCATTTATCGATATTAATGACCATAGGTTTCGAAATAAATTCCATGGGATATTATTGACTGCTGATTCTATTGGTCATAAACTATTAATCATATTGTTTGGGACAATAAGATTGAACATCCACCGCAAGTGCATTGGATGGTTCCGATATTTTAGAATGTTCTGTACCTAGGTAGGTACTTTTACTATTTATGTATTCTGTGACGTAGGTAAAGTTACTGCCATGTTGCTGCCATATGACGCGCGTCTCTTTTCTGTAGATGAACTAGGTAGGACAATCGTGGTTAAAACTTCCGCAACATCATACAAAGACTAAAAGCGCTCCGCGGTTTCACCCGCGTAAGTTCTGATCCCGCGGGAATATTGGGATAAAAATGTGTTTTGTGTTATTCTAAGTTTCCAGCTATCTATATTCCAAGTTTCATCGCAATCGGTTCAGTAGTTTTTCGTGAAGCAGTAACAAAGTCACACACACATACAGGAGTAGGAAATAAACATTAGACACCTGGAATTGTGCAGGCAATATTATGAGACTTCCGGTTTTCATGATATTCTCTTGATTGTACCTACAAGTAGCAGGTAACACAGCAGGTATGCACAGCAAAGAAACTAAAAAGATTTCCTTGTTATTGTGGTTTTGTCATCGGTTTGTGAAAGGCAGTTATGTATCAATTGAATATTATAACTATGAGGGAAAGTATCAACAAACTCTAGTTAAATTTAACTTCTCGTGGAGCAATATTATGTCGTATTTCAATATGAATGAGGTCATTCGCTTTACAAACATTTAATCAATTACATAAATACCAAAACGATGTTTCCTATTCATGATTGTATTCTCCTGATGTACCTCAATATAATCAAGTTAATCCACATCGTCCGTAACGCGAATTAGATTCAATTCTGGTTACAATAACCTTTACCTTGCATTGTGTGGCGCTCGAGACTTACATGGCTCGGTTATGGACGAACGTGTGCGTACCAAATACAACTAGGTACGTAATGATATGCGCCATTAGACGTTGCCGGACAAGCTAACGGAAGCCTCACGGTTGGCACCTCACTTTACTTCCCCTAGGCATTGTCCAATTGTCCGCATTGTCTCGTACTCCACTCGTGAATTATCCAAGTACCCAGCGTGAGCTTGTTATAGTTCCTTCTATAACGATTATTATCAAATAATGTGGTTTTTCATGGACATTGTAAACGGGCTTTAAAAGGGATTTCCTCATAAGACAGATACATCGCTTGTTAAATTTTTTTGGACAATGTGAAGTATTCTTACCAATCTCACTGGTCTGAATCTACTTGTTTCTTGTGTAAAACATTAATGTTTCGTATCTCATAATTGCGGTTTGTACCTACCTTGGCAACATAAGTTTTTAACTATGGTTTTTTACCATGAACAACATTACGAAGTCGAATTAACTAAGTGCATAGAACAGCTTTGTATCTATGTAAATATGCATGAGTTCTGGTACCTTACATACATGTAATACAAATGTGAATTACGAATACGAAGTATAAATAAATGTGTCTATTGGATAGGTACTTAGGACGTTATCAGTGTTGTCACACTGGCGTTTCATGAGTAAATCTAAGCGAGTGAGTTTAGAATTAACAAAGCCAATAGCAGTGTTTTCTCGTCGAAATCATGAATAGAACACGTATGCTGAAAGCTCGCACCACTATATGAAAAGAGAGAGAGAGAGCTCGCATACGATCCGTGTTTTAACCTAACCTAACCCGCTGTATTCGCTCAAATAACGCCAGTGTGATGCCCTTATACTCAGTAATAAACTAAGCTTACAATAATCTTAAACAAATTCAAATAAATTTTCAGTACATCTCGCTTTTTAAGTCGCTTGAAACGTAAAAACATGTCCGATAAGGAATCAATAAACTTGATCTTGTATTTTGATTCGTTTTATAGACCGCTCTGTAGTCAAGGAAGCCTGTTTTCCGTAGGACTAGGTACTTTCTATTTTGTGCTGTAAGAATCAGCGATGCCTGCCATAATATAGGACATAATTAGTTTACCGTGAGAATTCGCTTTTTCTATGTAGTAGGTATTAGGTACAATAGAATAGCTGCCTATTCGCATCACATTTCCTGCAAACTGTGCTCACAAATAGAGGGCCACCATCATTGTCATCAAATACATGTCATGTTTCGAACAACTTACTTCTTGTATGACATTGGTCGAGCTGTAATTACGCCTAAAACCGTAAATTAAACGTGGTTCTGCCGATCACGGTTCGTAAATACCACATCCTGTTTTACCTTCAGCTACAGCAATTTGCTTATTCGAACGATTGTTGTGATACGACTGACTGCTCCTTTTAACTGTATATTATTGCACATAACCTATGTCCATTCGATATGTGTCGGTAATGTATCGTTTGCTAGAGCATTTCTAAATAGATTGCAAGATAGTAGAGGTACCTATGTATTTTTATGTAGGTAAAAGTTTTGTAATTGCCGGGAAATCCGTTTATTATAATTAGGACTTTGCCTATGTTGACCAACAGCTTACAATGATGTAATTCACAGTTTAGCTTAGTTTTAAATTATAAAATTACTAGCAATGCCCCCGTCTTCGTCCGCCTATTTTTTTGAAAATATAATATATGGACTATCCAACACTGAAATAATTTTTCAATCGGACTACCGGTTCCTGAGATTAGCGCGTTAAAACAAACAAACAATCAAACTCTTCAGCTTAATTATAAATAATAGAAGATAAATTTCGTCAAATCAAGTCGGATATATTGATTATTTCATGATGCCTATTTTTAATGAATTGTTATTAGTGTTTTGTGGAAAAAGAATAATTAATCACAGCGTCTTATTGCGGTAGCCGTTTGTTTTCTTATAATATGGATTGTATGACGTTCGCTTACTATGACGTGTTTGTTACTTCCCTTCCATGTCATTACAAACGGATACTATACTTTAAATACTTTTTGGCACTCAGAGCTGACTAAGAGTATAATTTTGTATTTCAGTTGCTCCTTGCATTATCGTCGGTATTGGGAGGTGCTTCAGCCTTGTTGCTACTGGTAGTTCCAGTGGGAAGGCTCACCGTCACATTCCCTCCGGCTGTCGAGTTACTGGCGACATGCGACAACTCAGCTCTACGTCTCCGGAACATGCAAGAATATCCTTGCTCTCCGCTACATCCTTACGCCTACGATGTCAATACCACGTGAGCCACGAATGCTAATAAAATATATCTCTTATATTAGTCTAGCTTCCTGCGGTTTCACTTGCATAAGTTCCGATCTCGGGGAATATTGGGAAAAAAGTATGTGTTTATCCAGATACCGTTTATATTACAGATATGTTTACCGCGCACCAATGTCTTTTTTTTAACCCATATATGCCCAAGGGGTCGAGAAAAATTTAAGTGCGCTATTAACATCGCTCTTACGGTGAAGGAAAAACATCGTGAGGAAACCAACATGTCCTAGGACTCACCACGGTCCGAAGACATGGGATATTCAGTGTTTTCTATGTATCATATGTATGTATTTACAAAAAAAAAAAAAAAAAAAAAAAAATGTAGTATATCCGTTGTCTAGTACCCATAGTACAAGCCTAGTGCTTAGTTTGGGGCTAGATTGCGCTGTGTGTAACGTCGTGCAATATTTATTTATTTATTTATTTAGATCTCCAGCTATAAGCATACCAAGTTTGAATGCAATTGGTCCAGTAGTTTTTGTGTGAAGCAGTACAAACATATACTTGTTTACTTACTTACACTCAAACTTTTACATTTATAATGTCAGAAGTATTCATTTACAAGCAATGTAGACGCATCTATTCTATCGTGACAGGGGTTTATCGTGCGGTTTCGTCTGCGAACTGCCGGAAGAAGCCACGACGCAAGACATTGAGGAGATTCTTGACACACACTCGTACGATGTCCACTTACAGTCTAAGACGAGCACACAAACGATGGTGTATCGGCACGCTGTGACGTCACACCTAGCTCGGGCTCAGGCAATGAAGGACCAGAGTACATCAAGAATATTAACCAACGATCCCTTTTTCAACACATCCGCGTCTAAAGTCTCTGATAGAGAAGTATTCTTTCCCACACCTCACCTGTACGATATCGAGTGTTCGCTCGACTCAACGAATGTTACTTGTTCGTTCGGCGAGAGTGATGTTTTCTCTGAACCTAGCGGGAGTAAACAGACTATGTTTAGGGCGAGAATATCGCACGATGCGCAGGAAGCGCCGATGGATGTAACTAGTTATTGGGTGAGAGCGTTAGCCGTGACGAACTTAACGAAATTTGACGTTGATTACGATGGAGTTGATTCGACTACTTGTCGGGATCGTTTCTTTACGGTAAGCTCAAGACACTTTGTTTATAGTATAGATAATATTATTAGTATCTATCCATTCTATCTAAAGGATATTGTGGTATAAATAATGTTTCGACTTCATTTCGACCAACATATTTGTTTGTCTAAAAAAGTACAGCATTTAGTATTTCTAATCGTGATCCCTGGACAATGCTATCTATGCTATCTTCTCTCAGAAGTTTCTAAAAGAAATCAAATCATTTTGTCGTACAAAAAGTTAGTCAGCACAATAAATATCTACCAACGTTACTGCTGATTGACATTTTCCAGTGTTTTCTTTTGTGTAGTTGCAATTAAAAAAAAAAGGCTCGTGCCTGGTTCGTGACATTACTAATCGGATAGGGGCGGAAAAAAGGGTTTTTCTTTTTGTATGTATAGTCGCGTGATGACTAACGTATAGTTATAATATTGTAGGATATTGAAGACGAGGGTGTGAAAGTTCACACGGGATCTTGGCGGCTCTCAGTCTGCTCCCCCGGCTGCACCACCACTGTGCCGAGGAAGTCGCTCTGTGACAACAAACAGCAACAGATAGAGCTCGATCCTGCATTCACTTTCTGGACCTACCTTGCTGTAAGTTATCTTTGGTTTATTTTGCTGTAAGTTATCTTTGGTTTATATTGCTGTAATTTATCTTTGGTTTATTTTGCTGTAAGTTATCTTTGGTTTGTTTTGCTGTAAGTTATCTTTGGTTTATTTTGCTGTAAGTTATCTTTGGTTTATATTGCTGTAATTTATCTTTGGTTTATTTTGCTGTAAGTTATCTTTGGTTTGTTTTGCTGTAAGTTATCTTTGGTTTATTTTGCTGTAAGTTATCTTTGGTTTGAACAACAAGCAGCAACAGATAGAGCTCGATCCTGCATTCACTTTCTGGACCTACCTTGCTGTAAGTTATCTTATATACCTACCTACTTGATTATGTTACAGGTATAATGCAATGCACGATATACGATACGACCACGGATTTATGTTTCTCGTTTTCAGTTTCACTTCTACACAATGTTTTAAGCATATATCCAGAAAAAAGTTAAAAATAATAATAAATATTGCACGACGTTACACACAGCGCAATCTAGCCCCAAACTAAGCACTAGGCTTGTACTATGGGTACTAGACAACGTATATACTACATATTATACTTTTTTTTTGTAAATACATACATATGATACATATAAACACTGAATATCCTATGTATTCGGACCGTGGTGAGTCCTAGGACATGTTGGTTTCCTCACGATGTTTTTCCTTCACCGTAAGATGCGATGTTATGTTATGATGTAAAAGACGGATTTACAGCAGGAAATATTATTAAAATAGGGTTTTTATTCCAAAATCGTCATAAAAAAGGTACCAGTAGGTGTTTCGTGAAAGTTCGAAAGTTCGTTCGACTAGTTACTTGCTATATTTTTAGGGTTTCGTACCCGATAAAACGGACTCTTTTACTAAGATTCCACTGTCCGTCTGTCTCTGTGTGTATCTCATCAGCTTAATATCTAGCACGGTTCATGAGATAGAGCCTGGTGCTCTATCTCATGAACCGTGCTAGATATTTTCTTTTCCTAATGATAATCTTTAAAGCTATCGAATATCGTGTACCTACCTATGAAATGGCAATCAATCAATCGGCAAGCAGCAAGCAATTGACAATCGGCAGTTTCGGGCAATAAGTTTTTTTGTTTTTTATTTAATTAGTGTGAAGTAATTGTTAAAATGCCATACGAATAAATAAATAATGGTATTTCGAGGGCGTACAGGTACATAGCTTGTATTATATAACAAAATAATGTCGTAGGTAGGTATCTAGTTAAATAATAGACACGTGTTGTAGCCTGTAGCTGTAGCAGTGTTGCGTAAAAGATTGGGCAGCGGATCCTACGATGAGAAAATTGTCCGGTAATAGATTCTAACTGGTTAATGGCGAACTTGATATTCACCCGTCCTACCTCGCTCAACGCTTTCTTAACCTTGTGACCACTCAGTAGCTAGGAAGATATAGGTTATCATTGTCTACATAATATACTGAGACCTGAGATCTTAAAGGAAATAGAGTTTTAGCAACGTCTAGGGTGCATTCACATCACATCACATGAATTCCGGACTCTCGGAATCTCGCAATACTGGAATCTCGGATCTCGTTTTGAAATTCCACAATTCTGATATTGAGTGATTCAATATAATATTGAAATCTCGAATCTCGTAAATTCTATTCTGAAAGTCAAGACTGCCTACATATTTTAAATAAAAGTGGATAATACTTATTTTGTAATGCTATATACTGTTACAACTAAAACAACAAAATCACGTAGTAGAATTATAGAAAATGGGGCTTTCTCTATCATAGCCTCTGAAGATATCCCAATAATTAAAATAACATTGTACATTTTGGACAATTTAATTAGTTAAAGTTAATCTTTGTGGAAAATATACATAAATAATTTGATTTGAACTGTTTTAATATTGATTTTCATCCAAAATAACTTCCGTGAAATATCCAAATTGATATCGGAATTCGGGCATTGAGTTCTAATATCGAAAATTAGTATCGGTATTCAAAGTTTCCGAAATTGCATGCCCTAGTTCACATGTATTAAATACGCTGTGACAATAAACGGTGCAACACTTTCCGCCTTAAATTCTTAAAAAATCCTATCGACTTTGCGCTTTCATGCATTGGTGTAGTTATTGTATTACAGTTTCGTTAACGCAAGAAAACTATGATTTCAAGGTAAACTCCAATATTAGAGTATACCTAATTAGGAGTACTTCAGTAGTATGTACCTACTGTTTTTCATTTGCTTAACGATTATGTAAACTAATAAGTAGGTACTCTATACGTACTGATCGAGGTTGGACTAGATTTACTCAATTAAATACTGATTTACTCGTATGAGATGCTGTTAAATATTGGTATTTTTATTCTTATTATTTACTTCCTTACTTGACAAAGTTCGCCCTCAAATCAAAGTAAACGGTTTTAAGCAATAGTTATGTCATATTTATATTTTTTCCGAGTCTTATTCGCGTATTGCTATTTTTATACCTCGATATTTTGACTATGTTACAATTACAATAGTCTTGGTCCAAGGAGACTCCGCGACTAAGTACGAAAATTTGAAAATAACAATACCTACCCGAGTAAGACCCGGAAAATATAAATATGAGTACAAATCGTGTAAGTATAAAAGTAAGGTCAATATTTTACTATCAGAAATTATTCTTGTCCTTAGGAAGAAATAAAAAACTGTTTTAATTTATCTATGTATAGGCCAGCGTTTGGGGAGTTTGCCTATTATGCCGCTTTGCAAAAGGTGGTGTAACAAATTTTATGATTTTATGTTATTTAGGTATATTAACTTAATATAAATCTCAGTTTTCGACATCGGGGCACGACGGGGTATGTCCGATATTTTGAGTTTATGTGCTAAAATGCCGTTGTTTTGTAATAATGTCTCAACAGTAGGTTGCCTTTTGGGTTTACAAACACAAATAATTTGTTATTGCTTTGTATAGAGGCGATTAGAAAAAGATTTTTTTTTGACCTTTTGTTTTTGAATTTCTCCAGTTATTGGCCTAGTACTTAAACATGAATAAAATAAGGAAACTTCTCACAACCAATATTTAGAGATTACAAAACTCTTGCTTCTTAGTATTTGTCAATACTTATTTGTATCCGTTTTCAAGTAGGTGTTGAATTTTACTATTTCACACGTAAATTTATACGCGACCATCGATAATTAATAATTACCCTCTGTGTAGGCAAAAGAATGTGAAGATTGAAATCTTTTTGTTTAAGAATAGTTAACCTTCTGTGGTTTAGTTGCATTTCGCAATGGAGGATCAATAGCCTTGTCCTCGTTACTCGAGAGCTTATGTGTACCTACGTGCAATGGATGTAATTACTCATAAGTATTTATAGGTAATAATGTTATTGTCAAGTCTAGTTACTATCTATTTCTCCATCAAGATCTTATGTATGGCAAAGAAGCATAAAAAATATATCCTACTTTATGTAAGAATTGATACTACTTAATTGTAAATTGGAAAGAATTTTCTGCCGGTCACACCTACCTATCGTTATTATTTTGGCGTATTTGCAACGTACCTATTTGTTACAGAGATTGGCACAAAAATTCATTGCAATTGCAACCGACAGATTCTGTACCTATTGTCAATTTGAAGGACATTTTTAATGTAGGTATGTTCGTCAAGATTGTCTATGAAAAAATTAGCTACAACCGGGCTTAGCTTCCCTAAGCTAAGCTTAACAAAGCGTTGTAGGTGACCATCGCCCATGAGAGATGTGACTATTTTATGTATAAATTGCTTTTTGATATAGTTAGTAAATAGGTATACTTTTATGTTGTTTATTACCTATTGTTCGTAATAATGGGACTGGCATAGTCAATTAGTGACAATCTTCGATCATATATAAACTATAGATGCACGGTCGCCGCTCTAGAAATGGAGCCGTCAAAACAAGGCATACTTCAGCCGATATGCCTTGTTTCGCTGTCAGTCGTGCATAAGTGTTTTACAACCTTATTGCCCAGTGATTAAGGTTTACATTAAACTGTACTATGTCCGTATAAGTAAGCGTTGAAGTAGTGCCGATTTTTGATTTCGATTTTGTATGGGACCGTGTATCTATAGTTTATATATGATCGAAGGTGACAATAGTCCTTTTAAACCATTTTCATTGATTATAAAAAAAAACGGGGCAAGTGCGACACTCGCGCATAAAGGGTTCCGTACCACTATCACAATTGGATACGGAACCCTAAAATGGTTTACAACAACCAATTTTTAAATTTTATAGGAAAATATGAAATATTTATCTTCGATTCTTACTCCCATCAAACGACCGAATCACTCAAAAAAAAAAAAAACCTTGGCACAAAGAAAATCTGAAACATAAAAGAAACTCTTTGGTAAGTAAGGCAGACTGGTATATTTGACAGATAGGGCAGCCATTTTGAATTCCATGACCAACTCGATTTGTCCTCCTGTCCCTCTTCCTGTCCTGACTCCTTGTTATATTTGAAACACGTTTGTTGTATGGGAGCCCCTTTTAAATAATTGTTTTATTTTGTTTTTAGTATTTGTTGTTGTAGCGGCAACCGAAATACATCTTCTGTGAAAATTTCAACCTTCTAGCTATTACGGTTCATGAGATACAGCCTGGTGACAGACGGACAGACGGACGGACAGACGGACAGACGGACGGACGGACGGACGGACGGACGGACGGACGGACAGACGGACAGACGGACAGACGGACAGACGGACAGACAGACAGACAGACAGACAGACAGCGAAGTCTCAGTAATAGGGTCCCGTTTTTACCTTTAGGTACGGAACCCTAAAAAGACGAAACACTGCCGTATCATTTTAAGCTCATCATAGTTACCTGCCTTATGAAATGTCCTGCAATACTTATTTAAAGGCAAATCCCTAACTGCCTTTCCCAGGTGCGTGTTTTCATCGGCATCATAGGCGGGACGGCATTCGCGATGTTTGAAGGCGCAGTTATCGCCATACTAAGAGACCAGAAGGCCGACTACGGGTTGCAGCGCGTGTATGGAAGCTTGGGAGGCATGATATCGTCGCCACTCTCGGGCATGCTTATAGACTACGCTAGCAGAGGCAAGGGGTACACGGACTTCAGGTAAATTCATTTTCTACTTTCCATTCATCTAAAATACACAATAGGTACGGAAAGAGCTGAACCTTATGCCTTATCTTCGGTCATAAACATTCGGCGTTTGCTTTTCTTCAGTTGTTAGTCAAATGAACGTACATTTTGTTAAAATACTCGGCTCAAAATAAATTAAAAAAACGGGCAGTCGCAGAGATGTATTCCATAATTTCATCCTGATGCGATAGGCACCTGTGGTGAAAGTGGTTAACGCACTACGACTGATTAGTAGGGGTTGCTGGTTCAAATCCTGACGGGTGCGGAATACGTTTTTGGCAAACAACTAAAGTAATAATCCTACGTGTAAACATAATTCTTTAAAAAAATGTAAATGGGTTTCTTTTATTTTTTTGATCTTTCGTCTAAAAAGTTAATTTATAATATCTTATAACAAACCAAGTCATCATAAATAACATTTAAAGACATTATAATTATTTATTTATTTTATTTTTTGAATAAACAGTTTGTGTAACAATATACATAAAAAGACGCCTCACAAACTTAATAAAGTTTTAACGGACGTCAGTGCCGTCGACTTATAAATAATAATTATAATAAATATCTAAACTAATGTGAATTGGTTTCGCAACTATAACTCAACTTATTAAAGATACCTACGCAGATGCAGTTGCAGTTGCACAGATGTGGGTAGGCAAATACCCACATCTGGTAGGTAGATGTGGGTATGGGTAATGATGTAGTTATTGTGCTCAAAATAACGTAAACATGAGCATTATTTTAGCAATTACATAGCTAAATACATAATAGGTACATAAAATAAGTTCTTACCTAAATTACAATATAATGATTCATAGAACTGAAAGAAACAATTTTCAAATTTTCCTCTGTTTGGTAATCATTATGAACGGTGTTGGTGTAGTGGTAGATACCCCGATTTTCCTTCTAAAGGTCATAGATTCGGATCCCGGCCGACGAACACCAAAGAATCTTTATTTAAGAAACAAAAGTGAAAAAAATAACGATGTCAACAGCATTCACATCGCTCAAGGCGACACGGCGAACGAAAACATCGTGATGAAACCGACATGTCTTAGGTCCGATGGCATTCGCCAATCCGGAGTAGGTTCCCGTGAGGTCTTACTGCCTAACCCCACTGAGGAGGCTTGTGCCCCTCAGTGGGGTTAGTGTGAATTACTGTGAATGAGTTTTCACAGTAATTTGCCTGCTCAAAAATATTGATTGAACTATACTCAAGAAGAGAAAGACAAAAAACTACAGTCTTTTACAGTCGAAGAAGGTTTTAAAATAATACGCAAAACTACATTACGTTAAATTAAAATATGTGTTACTATTTGTTTTCAGACCAGCGTTCTACTTGTACACGGTCTTAAAGATGGCGTCCGGCGTGCTGATGCTGAGCATCAACCTTGAGTTCAAGCAGCCCGCGCAGAATTTACTAGAAGACGTCATCACGGTCTTCAAGAATATTGAGATAGTCGCCCTGTTCATAGTCTGCTTTATTTTGGGTAAATATGAGTTTTCTACCCTTTCATAGTTCTGCGTGAGGTGTGCTTGCCGTGTGGTGCAGTTCACTTCTGTCACTGAAAATCCATTAATTTAGACAAAATGGAATAAAATGAAATTGTCCAGATTGCAACCCGCATTGAGGAGTTTTACGATAAGAAGGTGGTTCCATATGATTCAATATATTTTAATACTTTGAGAAGCGATTGGTAGAAGTCAAATAGTGAGCATGTTTCCGAAGATCTTCACCGAATATGGGAACTTTACCTTAAAATAAAAAAACTATATCCATAAAATGCGTTGTCCTGACTGACTGATGAATTATTGCACAGGCTTACTGTGATAGTAGAGAGCTGAAATTTGGGGTAGGCAGAATATAGGGCGCTGAAGCTGAATATAGGGTAGGCATTCGATAAGAGAGGATTTTTGAAAATTCCCATAGGATCGCGAATAGGGTACTCATTATAAAAATTAAAACAAAAAGCAACAATAGATCCATATACAGCTAATCGTTATAAAAATTAAAACAAAAAGCAATAATAAATCGAATTTAGACATAAAAAACGTATTTGGCCTTGTAATCCTCATCCATTGTACTATCTGATGACAGATGATAATGACGATGAATTGTACTATCTGATTCGGATGTGTGATTGGTTGTTGTCGAGGGTAGGGGGGCGTGCAGCGGTGCCTTCTGCATCGCTGCGGTTGGGCTGGTCGGAAGACCAGCGCTGTCTTGGTCACAGATTTTTTCTAAGGCCCGGCCGGCCCATCTAGGGTTCGTACAAGGTATCCCAGTTTTTTTTTTTATTAGAATGTATTGCGAAATACTTTACTTTTGTTTCTGTTCTGTACTTGTTGGTGTGCGCTTGTCCTAATAAACATATTTCTTACTTTCTTCCAGGTACCGCGTGGGGCTACATCGAGAGCTTCCTGTTCTGGCTGCTGCAAGACCTGGGCGCGTCGCGGTCGCTGATGGGCATCACCATCACGGTGGGCGGCGTGGCCGGCCTACCGCTGCTGGTGCTGTCGGGGCCCATCATCCGCCGCCTGGGCCACGCCAACGTCTTGTTCATCGGCTTCGTCTTCTACGCTATCCGGCTGCTCGGTGAGTCCTGAGCGTCCTTACGTCGTCTCTTAGCCCTTATCCGTCTTGTTCATTGGCTTCGTCTTCTACGCCATCCGTGTACTCGGTGAGTCCTGAGCGTCCTTACATCGTCTCTTGTACATTGGCCTTCTCCATTCGACGCCACTAATGGCGATCCTGAGCCGCCTCCATCCATCCGTCTATTGGTCTACTGAGTAGGTGGTCTTCCAACATTTCGTAATTGCCACTTGAGGATATTTACTCCCCAGAGCGGTTAGTCATTCGAGCTATATGACCTGCCTACTTCGGTCTGCCAATTTTGAGAGTTTAGTTCCTTACATAGCACGGTAAAATATCAGTCAAGTAACTTAACCTAAACGATTTTCGTTGAGGCCTAAGATGAAGGACTTGTAAGTAAAAGGTTATGAAAATGGTGGAATAAGTGCCCAACCTACGTGATATAAACCACTTATACACCATTAGGTACCTACCACCCAACCAAACCAATTCCCAAAAACTTACTACTATGGTTCATCTGTATAATGTTGTTGTCCAGGTTACTCTCTAATCTACAACCCGTGGCTGTGCCTGATCTTCGAGGCGCTGGAGTCGGTGACGTCATCGCTGACGTTCACGGCCGCCGTGACGTACGCCGCGCGGCTCAGCTCCACCACCACCGACACCTCCGTGCAGGGGCTGCTGGGAGGGATCTACTTCGGTGTCGGTACGTTGTACTATACTGCTGGGAGGGATCTACTTCGGTGTCGGTACGTTGTACTATACTGCTGGGAGGGATATACTTCGGTGTCGGTACGGTACATCGCGCAAACAGTAGAAAATGTATAAAAAACCATGTTACGATATTTTCGATAGTTGCAACATGTTCCAACAAACAAATACTATATTTTTTATTTAAAGTAGGTAATGGCGTTAAATTTACAATTTTTCTTACAGGAAAGGGAGCTGGAAGCTTAATAGGTGGTTACCTCATGAAATTCTTCGGCACCAGACCTACATACCAAATCTTCTCGTGTGCCACCTTCATCACTGGCTGCATCTACTTCCTATTTAACAAGTTCTACCTCAGATCGCGAGCCGCGAACGATGACAACGACATTTGTAAGAAACGCACCCCTGCTGACATCGAAGGCAATGACAAAAACATTAAAAACGACAAAATAGAAGTAATTAAGAACGATATTGGTAAAGAAGTTGAGAAAATTGAACCGCCTAAAAAGGTAAATGTAGACAGTGCGGATGGTGGAAGCGATTCCGGAGTCGACAACCCAGCATTTAGTGAAACTGAGACGTCGAAGAAGGAAGAAGCGAAAATTGCAGGCTAGTGCAGTTTATGACAAACCATATAGCCGTACCCGCAGTGCGAGTTTCTCGACAATTTCTAACGATCCCGTTAGCGTAAACGTCTAAATTACCTATATTCGGAAGGTTATAAGGCGCGCCTCTAGCGGATGAAATTTGAAGCTCTAATGTCCCATAAAATATTCACGCAAACGTGACAGATTGCATTTGTTAACCGAAAAAACTCGCACTTCGTATGCTGTTGATTTCACCTGCGTAAATAAGAGACCGGGATAAATAGTAACCTAGATTCCTGTCGTAATTTATTGGAGGTAATCTATTACTGTATTTTTTTATCGCATTTACCATTATGTATGACCAAAAACGGGCAGCGCCACTGTCAAAATTGTAATTAAAATAACCATTGAAAAATAAAAACAAAAAATAATAAGATATTCTGTGATTATTATTTGGAACGAAATTAAGAGCTGTTTTCTTCCTGAAAACCCATCCTGATTAAAATATGGAGGAAAGCGGCTCGTCTATGCTCTGAAGTTTGTATTTTACTTCCAATAATAAATTTATTTACTAACATATGTACCTATTACTGAACGTTCGATCGCTATAATCGATTTTATGTTAAAATATTGTACATGGTGATTATTATGGTTTTTCTATCTAGGTAGGTTACAAATTAATTAATAATGGGTTGGATGAAAGGATCTCATAGTCCTAGGTATTGAAAGACCTACCTATTTTATCAAAATGACGTTATTTTAACTACTTGTTGGTCTACCGTGCGTTATTTGAGTGGACTATTATTTTCTAGATTTATTCAACGTAAGTCATATTATATCGGGTTATTATAAGCTCACATGAAACCCTCTCAGCTGGTATTTCAGCTGCGGGTTCTGAACACCACTGTGGTATTTTTAAGCTTTTATCGCGGGCTTTGAACGCGGCGACCGAATTAAGAAATTCCGTAACTAAAATAAAACCTAACACCCCCCCCCCCCCCCCCTCCACTCCGCCTATGGAGCTCGGCCGAGCTACATGGTAACCATGGCAACATGGTACAAAATAAATAAATAATTATAATTGTATAAGTTGATAAAAAATGCTATGCATTAGCTTTTCCGCGGCAGTCCCTGAGTGCCACACGTTTTTTGTGTTTATTTTTAGGCCTGCATTTTTAACCCGACTGCACGACGCATAGAAAGAATATGTGTTTATCAGAATGTATGTATGTATGTTTGTTCCTATGTGGCGTTCCAGAGGCCAAACGAAGAGACCGATTTTGTCTTGAAGAGGTTAAACATTATATTTATTTTTAGTTGTACGTAGTATTAGTTAATGAAGTATTTTGTGTAAGTAGTTGCACAAATTTTACAAATTTTATCGTTGCGTACGAAAACAGTAAATGCAAACGAATATTCCCGTTAATTATTTTCTGTTGCAAAGTTCGAGTTTCAGAAATCATTTGCTTCCAAACAAAGTAGAGGCTCTCTCTAAGTAATTTTATGAATTAATCAATAGTTTAAAGCACTTAATTTTAAATCGATGCATAATGAAATAATTAAAGTATTCTATTATTACATTCATTATAGGACGCAATTACTTACGTCCATCATAGGACGCAAGTATTTGGGACTAAAACTTCGTACTTTTTGAGTAGAATACTTGCATTTGACTTGTTTATAATATGACTTTTAAATATTTTAGTTAGGACCTGAGGCCTTACTATCAGCTCTAAATAACTCGTGCAACTAACTGCAGGAGTTATTTAGAACTCTAAGCATGACTGATTAGGTCCTGCATTTGAATTGTTTAGCTTGTTCAAAATATTCACGGTTCAATTACATAAGTTACTAATACACCAAAAAATCTTAGTGATGATTTTTGTTTGGAATCTATATTTTTATAAACGAAAAATAATTTAAGGTTAATAACTGCACCAGTTAGCTCTTGCAATTTAGAGCTGAGAGTAAGACCCCTTATTTCTTTAGTTATTAGTATTATAAATAGGTTAAACTCAACTTCTAACTCAACAGAACATACATTGTGCTCAACAGTGATAATTGTGTCACTTTAACGCGCAGATAATGAAAAGAGAAAACAAACTTTTTGAAAAGTTGCCGTCTGTGTTGAGTTAGAAGTTTATTAGTAGATATTGTAAATGATTTCCACTATGTAATTAATAATGAATAATATAGTGAAAATAGAATGCTATAAATAGTATTACGTACGTAGTTAACGAAGAGTAAATATATATATGAGTAATAATTATCTCGAATATTTTGTTATGTATAAGTAATTATAGTTTATATTTATTGTAGGTACCTACATGTTTTCAATTCCTACGATGTGTACAAATTCAAGTGTTAATAAATTATAATATAGTATGCCTACGTCATGATCTTATAAATATTTTAATATTTCCTTTAATAAACGACAGTGATAAAATGTTACCTATTTCTTTTTAATTTAATGGTATTTTTAAGAGATTGTGTAATAAATTTTTAAATATTAATTATCATTTTTTATTGGCGTAGAATAACTAAGTTAGGTACATAAAGAATTTTAATTTTAATTTTAATATATATTAACGAATTACCCAACCTTGTTCAACCTTTGTGCGTTATGTTTGCTGATGATGCCACTATATACATACCCCGAAATAAACTACCAATCCATGCTTTTGAAGAAAAAATAAATAAAACTCTAGACACTATAGTAAAATGGTTAGCCTCCCTACATCTTAAAGTAAATATAAATAAAACAAACATGATTAGATTCAAAAATTATAAAACAACTCCAATTAACCTAAACATAATAAATAATAACAATGTAGTTAAAGAAGTCACTGAAACCAATTTTCTCGGTATAACAATCGATAGTCATTTGAATTGGAAAATGCACGTAAAAAAGGTTAATAGTAAAATCTCAAAGTATTGTTATGCTCTTTCAGTTCTCAGCTCAATTTCTTCTAGAAAAATTGCAAAACAAGCGTATTATGGCTACATTTACCCTCATTTATCATACGGAATTATATTCTGGGGGAATTCCGTTGATGTTAAATCAACATTGCTACTCCAAAAAAGATGCCTTCGAGCTATATACAACATGCAAAGTATTGAATCCCTGAAGGACATTTTTAAAAAAGAAAACTTTCTTACTGTACCTTCTATATATATTTATGAAATATGTAACTTCGTCAAAAATAATGCGACGTATTTCTTTAACAAAAAATCACACAGATCTGATAACCTGCGTCATAAATTTAAGTACAATATCTGTTACCATCAAATAAATAACGCAATGTATGAAAAAGGCACCTTCGTTTCTGCTATTAAAATATTTAATAATTTACCACTAGAAATAAAAATGCTAGAAGGCAACATATTCCGCAATAGTTTAAGAAAATGGTTGATCTCAAAGGCTTTCTACAGTGTCAAAGAATATTTAGATTTAGATGTTTACTTTACATAAGATTCATTTGTTGACTCTAATTATGTTAATAATTGTTAACTTTTATTTAGAAGTAATGCTTAGATTAAGTTACTATAATATTGTATGTCCGGGATGGACAAACTGTTGATACTTATAACACATTTCCATGTCACCTTAATGTACACAGTTATTCAATAAATATTCTTGATTCTTGATTCTTGATTCTATTTTCTATAATTTCTTTAATTGAATTAACTCGTATTGTTTTGTAATTGCATATTGTTGAGTTACTGCACTATAATGTAGGTAAATATTCATTGTATTTGAACTTGACTTTATAGATCTACATAAATTTAAGTTAGATTATATACAGTATAATATGCATGGCATAGACAGACAGCCATATTGCACTGAATATCTTGTTCAAATATGTCATACTTTCTACAAAGCTCCAACCGGGAGCGACATTGATTATTACGCTAATAGTGTAAATTGGAGCTCGCCTTTGGGTCACGAATCGTGCCTTAGCCGTTCCACATACTGAAATACCGCTAAAAATTATCGCAATTTCGAGCTACTGAGAGCAGCATTTTAGAGACAGAAAATTATTTTACCATTTTCTAGTCAGACTCCGACAGAAGTACTCGTAGGTCAACGATTTTAATCAAATGTACTTTAAAGTATAAAATGAAAATAAATACGTTAAGTATCTTGATAGTGTGTTGTTATGGATATGGAGTTTCGTTGGGGTTGCCGGGACCCTTGGTGTATGTCGTGACGCCGGCACCGAAGACAGCAGGCGAAGGCGCGCGATCCGCTCCCTTCTACTATCACAACTGGATGCGACGAATGGACTCACCTCTCGTAAATGCCACTACGACTACCACCACAGAACAACCGAAGACACCTGACTTGATATTCGCGGAGTTCGAATCCGGTAACAAAATGAAATCGATCCGCAATTTGTTAGAGAAAGAAACAGTGAAGAACGAAGTAAAAGAAGTTAAAACGAGCACAACTCCGAGGCCGATCTATGTACCTGACGATGATATGAAATTTATGCCTCAACTCGATCCTCCCAAGAAAGTGGAATATGAGAAAACCACAGAGCCGGATAGAACTGATTATTTTGCCCTATACAACAACTTGTATAACGGTGACAATGCGCAAGTATATCTCCCAAAGACGACGACCACGACAACAACGACTATGACAGCTGCACCGGTTGTTCCGAGCGTTGAAAACATATGGCACATTATTGATAGCGAGAAACATGACCAGAATTCGGAGAGATGGAAAGAAGAGCCCATCGCACATGAGACTGAAAAACCGCACGAGGATGAAAAATCTGACGATGAAAACTTATTCGATAACAACTTCGTTTTTCCAGGGTGAGTAGGTACTTACCTGAAAATTATTAGTAACCGACTTCGAAAAGAGAGGAATTCCTCACTTAAAAACCTGTTACTCGTTTAAACCAGACTGTGTCTAACTTTCTTTTTTAATTCCAGATTTAGTACTAATCCTGGAAACGGAGCTGAAAATGAATCACGAGCTATTCGAACCGAGCCCAATATTCGTTTTCCTTACGTAAACCTCAAACCTTTTCAAATGAAAACACAAATGAAGCCAGTTCTGAATGGGATATCCAATAGCAAAAAGGGCAATATGTTCACTTCCTTAGATAATTTTCACGATATGAAGAATCCAGTGAGAGGAGAAGCTGAAGATGTAGCTCCGATGCCGAGCAGACAGCCGATAGACAGATATAACCCTGCACAGCCGTATTTACCTCAGCCAATCTATGGATCAAAATCTAAACCGTCTAGTCCTGTTGGACCGCCTATGAAAACGGTAGCGAACCTGGTTCCACCTCCGCCACCTCCACCTCCGAGGATCTCAGACAACGATTTCCCTTCTCCAACGAACTACGAATCGTTCCCTCCATACGCACCAGTTGGACCTCCTGCAAGTCCACCGATGCCATCATCCGCGCAGAAGCCGTCTATATCGTATCAACCTCCTGTTCCAACCGACGATAGTGGCAGTGACAGTGATAGTGATGGACCTCCTATGGATATTGGATATAGGTACAAACCGCCATCTAATCCTGTTCAGTCATTTGTTCCCACGTTGCCACCGTTGATGAAGCCGTCCAATGGTTATTCGTACAACAAACCTCCAATGGTAGACGATTCCTCTCCGCCAGATAGTATGGACTACAAACCTTTTTACGGGTATCACTACAAGAAACCGGAGGCTCCTGCACCTCCTTCGCACGATTCACCTCCCGATGACAGTATGGACGACAACCCTGATTTTCACGGATATCACTATAAAAAACCAGAGCCTCCGCCCCCTGCTGCCGACTCTCCCCCAAAAATTTACGGCCATCATTCTTACGAACCCGATTATCCAGAATTGGTATTTGACAAAGATCATGGAATGAAAGATGATGATATGAAAGACATGGGCATGGTTCCACCTCCTCCACCTGCGGATATGGACATGAAACCGGACATGGATCATGGACCTCCAGATGACAGCGGTTTTCCTCACGATTTTCCAGGGGATTTTAAGTACCATCACGATTTTGACGATGATCATTATCATCATCATCATCACCATACGACCACCACTACAACAACGACAGAAATGCCTCGTGTAAACAGATATAGTTATTACTATTTGGGAAAAAAGCTTTACTACTTGCCTTTATACTTTAGCGTATATTTTATCGTGTACGTAGGAGCCCTTATTATTAAGGCAGTTTTAAGACACAAGATTGTGTACCCCAACAGTTGGAGACCGAACGATACGACAGCAACTTTCTTTTCGAAGAGATCTATTGATTCATCAGATAATAAGAAACTGCACGAAATTACTGGAAAAGTGACGCATGCTATTGCAGTCGCGGCTGAGAAATATATAAACAAAAAGAAAACGAATTAATCAGTAGCAAGTAAAATAATCTAAGTTAATTGTGTAAATACTTTAGGTTATAATTTAATGTGAATTAGTTTAAGTTGTTGTGAACTGGACACGTTTAAATATCAATTTGAATGTGGTTCATTATCACAACGTTAAAAAGCCTACCTATCGATATAATAAAAATGTTCAAAAACGTCTAATAAGTGTAATATTTATTTACTTTATTTCGTTAGCCCGTTTATTGTTCCCAGTTCCCACTGTATGGCAGGGAAGCTCCTAAAGGGGTTAGGTAGTAACACGTCACGGAACACGGTCCTAGGACACTATGATCGAAATTTATCCATACTGCCAATCTGGAAAAGGATTGGCAGTATGCTTCGATCATAAATAAACTATAGATACACGGTCCCATACAAAATCGAAATCAAAAATTGGCACTACTCCAACGCTTACTTATACGGACATAGTACAGTTTAATGTAAACCTTAATCACTGGGCAATAAGGTTGTAAAACACTTATGCACGACTGACAGTGATATGCCTTGTTTCGCTGTAACCGGCTGAAATATGCCTTGTTTGACGGCTCCATTTCTAGAGCGGCGACCGTGCATCTATGTAGGTTATATATGATCGAAGGCAGTATGGATAAATTTCGATCATGGTGTCCTAGGACATGTCGGTTTCCTTACGATATTTATTTCACCATCGCTCTTACGGTGAAGTATATATAGCGCTTATAGTTTTTACTTTAAGAGGATAGTCTCCATTCTCTTTCTCCATACAAACGTAGTTTAAATTTTCCTCCCTGGATAAAGACATTAGAGCAAATAGGTTTATGCCATAAAACTTATATCTGTCATGACTATGCATCTACCTTTTTATTTTTTTCATTTTATTATTTTTTTATTTTTTATTATTATTTTAATCCTTTTCCAGATTGGCAGTATGGATAAATTTCGATCATAGTGTCCTAGGTCCTGTCTTTATCCAGGGAGGAAAATTTAAACTACGTTTGTATGGAGAAAGAGAATGGAGACTATCCTCTTAAGAAAAGGCCGTCTCGGTGGCATCGCGCCACCAACGGACGGGTTGAGATTTGAACCCACGATCCTGGGAATGAAACTCGGGGTATCTACTTGGGTTTTATTTACTTGGTTCAGATAAACTCTATCTCATAACTTTTTTCATTGGCGTTGATAAAATATCTTAAAAGGAATCTATGATTGCAATAACTTTTGAAGCTGTAGGTTACTTGATGCTATTTGTAATAAAATCACGATCTCTGAATACATACATACATACCTACCTTATAATAAGATACAAATGTTACGTAAGAAAACCAATATACTTACGAGTATTATTTGGAAGATACATAGATAAGTTATTGAAAAATAGATTTATTAATTTTAAAACTATGGACCCTATTTCATTCTTATTTCTAGGCAAATTGACTAATCATCCGATTGATATCCAATAATAGAGTTTGCATTGAGTTTGTAGAATAGGTCCCAGAAAGCCATTCTGTTGTAGAAAGGTCTTCGATCCACTGAGAGATCAGAGTCGATTTTCAAAAACGTCAAAGTGTCGGCGGTAACGGGCGGCCAGTTTACGGGCAGCAGTTCGCTCAGCTCAGGGGTGGGATTACTAAAAATTACAATTTCAATAATTAAACATATACCCTTAATAATTTGATTGATTCTAATGATACTTCTGACAATAATAATTGGCAAATTAATCAGAAAACTTACCCATGTTTAACAAAGTTGGCCCATAAACTTGTTAATCTGTCCACAATCAGTTGGTCTTCGGCGTTTGGTTTGTCCATGTAAGATATTTCGAACTGATAACCAATTTCGTCAGCATGGGATGCACCGCCAAAACTTATATTTAGTCTGTCTTTTAAAAAGTTTCTTTCACCAACATATGCGAAGACATAATGGAATATATTGTTTGCTCCACTTTCTATATATCTTTTAACACGTCGTTCCGTTGGATTGTTAAAAAAGTAATCCGACTCCAAGTCAATCAAAGCCATTAATGAGGTTTCGTTAAATTCATCATCGCCTACGTAAAAATGTCTAATTAATCGTTCCATTTCGCTCTGTTCATTGTTTGCAAATCTGAAGTCTCTTGCGAGCAATTCGGATATGTATTGGTCTATAAAGTTATTGTTGCCTAATTCAGGAACAAATGATTGATAATTTAAAAGAGATTCGTGATTATTAAACCCAATGAGAATCGGAACATTTCTTAAATTTGCTATGTTTGCATTTGCTGGATGCACGTCAATAAATTGCTGATTAGTATCAAAATTTTTCTCGATACAAGGTCCCAGGCTTATTCCTCCTTTCAGTATCTCCTCAGATGCTGCAATCAATAAATGTGGATCAACTGATGACAAATAAGTAAGAGCTTCATTTACATCATCTGTTTGGAAGCCAAGATGCTGTGATAACTTGAACGGAACGTCCGGATCGGATTCTGTAACCGTCCAAGGGCTAAGGGAAGTGCCACTTTGTAAGATAACTTTATCAAACAAACGTTCTTGACTGTAAATCAGATGAAAATCGACTGAAGAAGACCCTGCACTCTCTCCATATAAGGTTATCTTATCAGCATCACCGCCAAATGCTACAATATTGTCTTTTACCCATTTTATTGCTAGCTGCTGATCTTTCAGACCTTGGTTCCCCGGTACTTCTGGATGGTCCAAACACATGAATCCATACGGTCCTAAACGATAGTTTATCGTTACTAGAATAATCTCCTGTTGAACGTAATAACTGGGACCATATAAATATCTTCCAGAAAATCCTATACTAAAACCTCCTCCATGTATCCAAAGTAGTACAGGCAGACGATTTCTTGAACTGGCCGTTTGGGGGACATATATATTCAAATGAAGACAGTCTAGTGTTCCAGTGATTGTATTGTTAAATTCTTCAACTTGAGGACAAATAGCAGAATCATCAAAAGCCTCAAATGTTTCTTGAAACCCGGAGTTTGGTATTGCTGGCTGAAATAGAGATAATTATTTAAATTGTAATTAAACGCTCGCGCTGGTGAAACTTTGTGGCTCAAACACGGATGAAAACTTAAAAAGATCTACTACTTAGTAACGAATATTATGTACTTACTCCAAAAGGATTGAATACGTCTAATTGTGCATAGGGTATACCCATAAACATTGAATATTGACCATCGTTTGACATAATTCCTCGTATCAGTCCCAGTTCTGTCTCCACCAGCGGGTCAACTCTAGGAGCGGCACCCACATTTTGCATAATACATAATAACAACGGGAGAATAACCCTAATGCTCTCCATGTTACATATGAAGTGTAACTGAAGCTTATTTATGGCAGTGCAAATTGTACACGATAAAATACTTATTGATAACAGCAAGTAAGTAAAATCTTTTATCTTTATTGATAAAATATTCGAGAGGTGATACAAATGTTATGTAAGAAAACCAAGAATAGATGTATCATATTATTACAAAGGTAGAGAAAATAGATTAAATTAAATTTAAAAATATTGTACTTTGAAACTGCACACCCTATTTTATTTTATGAAACCTCTAGTTTATCTCTAGTCGATTTTCCCATCATAACTATTCAATTCACTAATCCGATTGATATCCAATGATGGAGTTTGCATTAAGTCTGTAGAATAGGTCCCAGAAAGCCATCCTGTTGGAGAATGGTCTTCGATCCACTGAGAGATCAGAGTCAATTTTCAAAAACGTCAGAGTGTCTGCGGTAACGGATGGCCAGTTTACGGGCAGCAGTTCAGTCAGCTCAGGCGTGGGATTACTAAAAACATAATATCAAATTATATTTAAATGATACTAGCTGACCCGGCAAACGTTGTTTTGCCTTATAAATTATAGATAATTAAATTTTTCCTGAATTTTCTTTGCTATAAACCTCACGGAGCCCGAGACCTTTCCAACGAATGCAAAACCGTGGAAATCGGTTCGTGCGTTCTGGAGTTATAGCGTCAGGAAGGAAAACCCGACTTATTTTTATATAGTAGATTAAATTTTTCCTGAATTTTCTTTGCTATAAACCTCACGGAGCCCGAGACCTTTCCAACGAATGCAAAACCGTGGAAATCGGTTCGTGCGTTCTGGAGTTATAGCGTCAGGAAGGAAAACCCGACTTATTTTTATATAGTAGACTAGCTGACCCGGCAAACGTTGTTTTGCCTTATAAATTATAGATAATTAAATTTTTCCTGAATTTTCTTTGCTATAAACCTCACGGAGCCCGAGACCTTTCCAACGAATGCAAAACCGTGGAAATTGGTTCGTGCGTTCTGGAGTTATAGCGTCAGGAAGGAAAACCCGACTTATTTTTATATAGTAGACTAGCTGACCCGGCAAACGTTGTTTTGCCTTATATATTATAGATAATTAAATTTTTCCTGAATTTTCTATGCTATAAACCTCACGGAGCCCGAGACCTTTCCAACGAATGCAAAACCGTGGAAATCGGTTCGTGCGTTCTGGAGTTATAGCGTCAGGAAGGAAAACCCGACTTATTTTTATATAGTAGATAACCTACGTTACAATAGGATATATGATATAACACTAACTATAGTTAATATCATAAACAGTGTAGGGATATTTATATGACAATTGACATCTTACCCATATTTAACGAAGTTGGCCCACATGCTCGTTATTCTGTCTACAACCAGCTGATCTTCGGCATTTGGTTTGGCCATGTAAGATATTTCGAACTGATAACCAATTTCGTCAGCATGGGCCGCGCCGCCTATAGTAATATTTAATCTGTCTTTTACAAAGTTTCTTTCACCGACATATGAGAACACGTAATGGTATATATTTCTTGCTCCGTTGTCAATATAATTTTTAATACGTCGTTCTGTTGGATGGTTAAATCTAAAATCCGATCCAAAGTCAATTAAAGCCATTAATGAACTTTCGTTGAATTCGTCATCGCCTGCGTAGAAATGTCTAACCAACTGTTCCATTTCGTTCTGTTCATTGTTGGAAAACTTAAAGTGTGTCGCAATCATTTCGGATATGTATTGGTTTATAAAATTATTGTTTTCTAATTCATTAACTAATGTTGGATATGTTGAAAGTACTTCGTTGTTATTAAAGCCAACCAAAATAGGAGTATTTCTTAGATTTGCTATGTTTGCATTTGCAGGATGTACGTCAATAAATTGCTGATTGTTTTCAAAATCTTTCTCAACACAAGGTCTATAGTTTAGCCCTATCTCCTCAGATGCTGCAATCAATAAATGTGGATCGACAGATGATAAATAAGTAAGAGCTTCATCTATATCATCTGTTTCGAAGCCAAGATGCTCCGATAACTTAAACGGAGCGTCGAGATCGGGTTCTGTAATCGCTCGTGGGCTCTGGGTTGTGCCGCTTTGTAAGATAACTTTATCGAACAGTCGTTCTCGGCTGTAAATCATATGAAAATCTACTGAATATGCTCCTGCACTCTCTCCGTATAGGGTTATCTTATCAGCGTCACCGCCAAATGCTTCAATGTTGTTTTTAATCCATTTTATTGCCAACTGCTGATCTTTCAGACCTTGGTTCCCCGGTACTTCTGGATGGTCCAAACACATGAATCCATACGGTCCTAAACGATAGTTTATCGTTACTAGAATAATCTCCTGTTGAACGTAATAACTGGGGCCATAGAGATACCTCCCAGAAAATCCTATACTAAAACCTCCTCCATATATCCAAAGTAGTACAGGCAGACGATTTCTTGAGCTGGCCGTTTGTGGGACATAGATATTTAAATGAAGACAGTCGAGCGTTCCAGTGACCGTATTGTTAAATTCTTCAACTTGAGGACAAATAGCTGAATCATCGAGAGCCTCAAATGTGTCTTGAAACCCGGGGTTTGGTATTGCTGGCTAAAATATCATAATATATTAAAAAAATTATTACACGCTGGTAAAAGCTTCATCTAATATCTGTGTATATTGGTGAAAACTTAAAAAAGATGTACCTAACAGTAGTGAATTAATGTACTTACCCCAAATGGATTAAATACGTCTACGTATGCGTACGGGATGCCCATAAACATTGCATATTGTCCATCGTTTGACGTAATCCCTCGTATCAGTCCCAGTTCTGTCTCCACTAGCGGGTCAAGTCTAGGGGCTGCACCCACATTCTGTAGTAGTATACATAATATTAATGGGAGAACACACCTTACGCTCTCCATGTTCCACTTAGCAAACTGTAACTGATGCTTATCGTAGTGGAAGTGTATCAAGATATACATAAACGATAGGAATTTATTGAAAACAGCAACTAAGTATAATATTTTTTATCTTTCTTGATAAAATATTCGAGAGGTGCCTACTCAGGGGAGTTCTGAGCGTTTAAGAACGCGGCGACTGTTACCATTTCCATACAAACTTAATACCAAAATAAATCATGAAAAAAATAGTTTTCTACCTTAATATCGATATTATTCGGATTAAGATTTTACTTTTATAGGGTTTTCCAAAGTATTCTTATATAAGGTTTTCCAAAATATTCATTCGAAATGAAATAAAACGGAGAAACATTTTTTTCATTTTTCCAGCGTAAATTACTAGTTTACATCTCATTTACATCTCATTTGTTTTATATTATTCCCAATAAAAAGTAATTTACGCTGTAAAAATGAAAAAAAAAAATGTTTCTCCGTCTTATTTAATTTCAAATGAATATTTTGAAAAACCTTGTGGTGGGGATAGGGCTTGCATTATCCGTTAACTTTTGGTTATCCGGATAATCCGGATATTAAAATTACATTATCCGGATATCCGGATGATTCGGATAATGTTTAAAATTTAATAAAATTTAGTAAAAAAACCTTCCTACAAAGTTTTAATTAATACAAACAAAAGCTTTTAATAGATATATACGCACATTTCAATAGTTTCATAAGTTTTCTCGAGATGTCGGTGGGCAATTTTGATTTTGATTTAAGCTGTTGAAGCAGTTGCTGAAACTCTCGAAAAATAAGTGCTTTCCTCTACGGTAACCGCTGTATCGAAGCTGCTGAAGCTTCTCTCGAGAACTCAGTATGATTCTTGTAGAGACACTTAATATAACATAAATCTTAAAAATAAAATCTACGTACGTAGTTCATGTTATTCTTTAAAAATATTTGAAGTGCAGCTAATTTTTGCAGTATTTATTGTATATGAGCATATGCCATATGCATATGAGCATATGGCTTAGGATCGCCAAAAGGAAGTCGATACAATAATCCTTATATAATGTGTGTTATAGCTTTTTGGGTGAGAAAATTAACCATGCCAGTTACCAGGTTGTAAGAAATTCTGTATCTATTTGACAAATGTTTTGGGTAGATACTGATATCGGTTCAACTGTTTTTAGTCGGAAAGTCTTTGAGATATTGTCTTTGTACTGCTAAGAACACTGCTATTTTTTCAACTGGGTTCTTAGTCCAAGACTCTTAGTTGAATTTTGTCTTGGTTTCGTAGGTTCCAATGGACATTCCAATAGAGGCAAAGGCCGAAAAGTGTTCAGAGTATCGTACGATCAGCTTGATGAGCCACTTACTCAAAGTATTCCATAATAAGAAACGTACACAATGTGATGATAAATTGGGACATAGTCAGTTTGGTTTCCGGTCAAGTATAACGTAAAAATTATGAGAAAGCGTTTGACCCCGTCAAACACGCGTTCTGTTGCAGCGCTTGATCGACGTTGGTCTGGATGGCAAAGACAGACTCAGAGTCATTAACACCTTGTATTAGATCCAAAGGGCTGCGGTCCGAGTCAAGGACTCAGAAACAGAACTATTGAAAATACGGCGTGGAGTCAGACAGGGCTGCATCTTATCTCGTTGTTTAATTTGTACTCGGAGGCGATAATATCGAAAGCGCTAGAAGAATATGAGGTCGATGTTAAAGTAAACAGAAAAATCGTGAACAATTTAAGATATGCCGATGACACTGCACTTATAGCCTCATCAGAGCTGGACCTACAGATATTATTAGGCAGAGTTAATGAGTGCAGGTTGAAAGCAGGGTTGAGTATGAACGTGTCTAAGACTAAATTTCTGGTAGTATCAAGCAACTACTTCTATCCCAGAATCACTGTCGCAGGTTCAGATATAGTATACGGGTTCCAAAGGTTAAATCAGAGGTATTTATACTTTTGCATGGGAGGTATTTATACTAATGAAAAATGGAATAGCGAACAAGAAATTCGTATTCGGATTGGAATTGCCCAAGCCACCCTAAGGCACTTGTCTCACCGGCAACGATTAACGAGTAACGAGTAGAGCTAGAACTAGAAACGAGTTAGCGAGACGCGGGGAGCGAGTGCGTAGTTCCGATATTTGTGTAGCTCGGCTATAAGCGAGTGTGCGAGTGAGGCGGGCGATTACTCGCATTCACTGTAGAGAAATGACCACTGGTTGCTCTCTCGGCGTGAGTTATAATCGCTTGGCGAGTATCGCCGAGCGAGTGTTATCTTTCATAGCTCTTGTCGCTCAGCGACAAACTAGTGAAGCGAGTGCTCGCCGGCATTGTGAACAGTCAGCGATCAACTGTTTGTATATGCATCTCTTTTGTTCACACGCAAAGTATATCTATTGTACGTTTCTTGAGCGAGAAAATAGCCGATAGTTAGTCGTTTTCTCGTCGTTAGTGGGACAGCAACCCGTTCCTCTATGCCTACATATTATATATGTTAGAGCGTCCCAAGCTATAACCAGCCAGGGTATGAAGAGATGGGTCCGCTGTTCCGTCCGACCACCCCGGAGGGCAACCGTGCGCGATCAGTTATAGACAGATCGTGTCCCCAAACGCTAGTTTCGGTTCTCTTAAGGGAGAGCTACCCCGTACCCAAAACGGTACTACCAGATTGTCCAGACTGGTACCGGAGCAATGAAGCCGCTCACCACTCGTTCCTCGGAAGAGGAGTTAACGACAACCTCGCTGGGGCCGGCGGAGAGGCCACCTACCACATCTCCATGTGTGGTACCGGAGCTGTTAAAGGCACGCTCACTTCCCGGCATGAATCCACATGCCTACCATTTCCCTATAAATCCTGGTAAGGACCGGTCATCCCTAGCGTATAGAGACCTACGCTTTCTGGCACAGCGCAGCCGGAGATGCGGAACCCCGAGAGGAACCACTAAGGCTGCCCCAGAGCCATCCATTTACTTTAGGCAGTTGTCCCACCCTTTGTGGGACAACTGCCTAAAGTAAATGGGTAAAGTTTTATGCAGTCGCCAACTATCCATAAAGCTCAGAGTTAGAATACGCCAGTGTCATGTGTGGCCAGTAGTAATCTATGGTAGTGAAGCCTGGACTGCGAAAGTCAATACACAAGGGTTCCTTGAAGCTTTCGAGATGTGGTGCTACCGTAGAATGCTACGTGTTAGCTGGAACCAGAAGAAGAAGAAGAAGAATGGATATATTAAAGAGGATTTTCGAAAGAAATGGATACACGACACCGATACACGACACCAAAAACTAAAATACTAATGAATTGCAATAATTGTCAACTTTGGATAATTTTTGCTATGTCTGTGATTAAGCGAACGAGCGAAGCGTCTCTGCTTCAAGTCTGGCAATATTTGTTTTCTGTTACATTTGGTTAGTTTATTACTTCTCCTCTACAGGGAGTATTTTTAACCGACTTTGATGAAACTTGATATAATACAGATTCTATGAGCCTATACATTTTTTTTGTGGCGGGGGATTTTAAATTAGTGGAGTAATTCTGCCACAAAGGGCTCCTTGATATATCCCCACTATGAGATCCGTTTTCAAAGATTATTTTTATTTATAAGGTATTCTGGGACTAATTTGAAGGTATAAAACCTTCAAATTAGTCCCAGAAAAATATTATGAATGTCTAATTAATATCTTCAAAATTATGAACAGGATAGCTCATACAAATACAATAGATTGCTCACTTATCATTTATCAACTTCTTCCTCTAGAATAAACCCTTTATCCACAAGAACAACAAGGTACTACATAGAATTCGCTCCTGGTACTACTTTTTCATCACAAACGTTCCATATTTTTATCTTTTATCACTTGTTTTTTAAGGTGTCTATGTAAAACCTATGTAGGTACTCCTAATAAAGTGCTCGCGAGGTCTACTGTGCGCAGAACTACAAGTTTGTATTTTTTTGTACATGCAAAGTAATTATCCAAAAAAACCGAATTATCCGGATAAAAAAGGCAACTAAATCCGGATAATAATTTCGACGGATATTCGGATAATATGGATATCCGTTATCCGAATTGCAAGCCCTAGGTGGGGACCCTATAAAAGTAAAATCTTAATCCGAATAATATCGATAGGTAGAAAACTAAATTTTTCATAATTTATTTTGGTATTAAGTTTGTATGGAAATGGTAACAGTCGCCACGTTCTTAACACACAGATCTCGCTACGGGAAAACGGTGCGGTAGTTGCCGGATGACAAATTAAGCGACCATGTATCATCGACTGGTATCTATGTGGCATAGTACATACCAACTCGAACACCAAAAACAAATAAAGTTCATACCTAGCTACTAAGTACTAAGTACTACTACTGAACCTAAGCGAGCGGATGAAGTTTGAAACCTATAAACCTAAACCTACTACGCTAACTCTAAAAATCAGTTTTTTATTTTTTATTTACCTATTCATTTAGAACGTATATTATACACACGTACGTACGTTTTGAAACGTCGAGATTTTATTTTACTGTGGTTTCGGAACGCGCCCTCCGATGAGAAGAAACCACAAGAAACTCATGGGGTTTTTTTTTCAATTTTTTTTTATTATGTTTTATATTACAATCTTTCGTTGCCACGTTCTTAACACACATCGTTGTTTGTCTTTGTAATATATTATGTTGAAGTTTTAGTAAATTCTGTAAGACATTTTTTGTCATTAGTAGTCGTTTTTTACCTCACATTCCCTTACACATAGAAACACACATCCTAGTTAACAAAATGTAGAGGTAGGTCACATGACCTGCGTATACCCAGACAGTGAGAGTACGATCATTAGATCATAGGTGCAAATTGAAGTAATAATATCCTTTTTCACTTAGCATCTAACATATTTCATACAAATGATCAATATCTAGGTCACTTTACATAGCTATGTATGAATGAGACATTTTAAGACTCCAATATAGAGTAGGTAGACTGATGCTTTCACTAGAGTTCTCTTGCTAAGCTCTCAAATTAAATTGACACTGCGAGACGAAACTCGCACGATTTGTTTACAATATTCATATTTCAGTTGTCCCTAGATACTGTTAACCGGGGCGGTACTTCACTCGTCTGCCAGTCGTTTTTGTAACATCGGGCTATGCACATCGACCTTTGAAAATTACGTGACTTTTTTTATGAGTATTGGTTATTAGTTACATATTAAGTATGGTATCGAAAAGTACTTTGATCTTGTCGTGTCACGGTTTGGTCTGGGTGGGTGCGCTTGCGTTAGCGCTTTGGGCGGGCGGCGCTGGCGCATCGTTACGCTACGATACAGCAACACCTTATTCGCCGCCTTATCACAAATACAAATATATTCCTGTTCGGTGAGTAATTATTTAAATGATTTATCTTTGTTATTCATATCTTTTTTTTATATGTACCTACTATAAATCAGCGACAAAGATTATTCTATTTACGTATTTTTTCTGATTTTAACAATTATGATGGTGGTTTATGACTTATCATATCATCATTCGAGCGATGTTCCCGGTTGTATCCATCTATTGAGCCCGGGGTCCGCTTTCGTGATGCTTCGGACGATGTTCGGCATCCCATGTAGTTAGGCCATTTGCACGTACGTCAGCCCTTACGACGTCTAGCCAGCACTTCTCTAGAGTCTTCCCAATTAAATCTGCCGCGGACGGGCGGAGGTGCCATGACCTATAATGCACCTAAGGTCATGACATGAGTCATTTTCACTGATAAAATACCTAGTTACTTTTTGAAACAGTCAGATTTTATTTCTACTATTCGTAGGGATATACCTACTTATAATTAATAATATTAATTTTATAATATTTCAGAGGAGAAGATGACGACGTTTACTCGCCTTCCGACCCGGATCCTCCCGTGGCGAAACCGGAACCCTCTGGCATGCCTATCTCGCAATTTATACTGACTGCTCTAAGAACTGCCCTGGATGTAGTCAGGAACGTCAACAAACAGAGGCAGCTGCAGCACACCAACAAACCAGCTGTGAATAGCACTGCAATTGTGGTGAGTATAGACTAACATCTACAAATGACTTGTCCATTTCATGTAAGGTAATAAATCGTAAGTAATATAACTGATAACTAATAAGGCGTTTTGCGTTTGTCATTGAGTGGTAGGACTAGTAGCCATATTAGGTAGGTAGGTACTATAAGTTGATCAAAATCAGACTTTATAAAAGGTGTTCCCCAAGGAATCACTACACTATCTTGTTCATTTTTGTATCGTTTTAGAGGACTTACTAAATTTAAATTGAGGTATTTCATTAAGGATAATAATATTAGAAAAATAACACCAAATTAGATACCTACATAAATATAAATAACACAAAATTGAAAGTTTCAAGGCTTAAAACGCTAGGGGATAAGTACTTATGTAACAAAATTAGACTAAACCGAACTATACCTACCTTAGCCTTTTGAAGTAAACCAGGTCGAAATACTGTAAACCCTGAACTGTGTCACCGGGTGCTCCGAAGCTCTAAACAATTATTTAGCACCCCAGCGGGCATCATGACCAACTGTGCTTCGGTTTACACGACGGTGCCAATTGCATGTTCTTATAATGAGTCTTTTGTCACTTTTGTTCACTTTATTGGTCTAAATATTTGAGATAAATTATAGAAACTCGCAGCAAGCTTTGAGATGTGATACAATTTCTTTAAAATTTAACTAAGATATTTATAACTTTGTATATCTTAGAATTTTCTTCTGTTTTCGCGATGTTGTAAAAAAATTATTACTAGTGTTTGTTACTTTTAGCATTGTTTCAATGCTCAACGTTTCGAAACCTTTACAGGTCTCTTCTTCAGGATTGACTGAGTTGAGCAATGAAACAAAGCTATAAGTAATAAACACCACGCGATTAAAACCGAAAAATGAGTTTAATTTGTATAGGTATCATATTATTGATATGTGAGGCGAGTGTAATGAGAAAAAGGCTCTTTAAAATAGACGCTCTAAATGAGCGTTGTTTATGAATGCCGAAATAAGATATTTAAATAAAGAGAGCAAGGTATTTTGAGTTAATAGAGGAAGGTTTCGAAATTTCCTTTTTTTCATATACACACATCAACACCGTCTAGGGATATTCAGAATTTCTCAATTTACTCAAAAATTGTGTTCACTAACAAACAACATGTATATATTTTTGTAAAGCCTACTTATCAGACTATGGTTTAGAATACAACAAAATATTGTTTTATGCTTAAATATTTTTTTATTTTAAAAAACGCAAAAAGTGAAATAATGTTAAATTTAAGATAAAATGTCTATCTAAGGAAAAAAATAAAGTAAAACGAAATGATTAGGTTTTTTTATTTGAAGTTAAAATTAGTAGTCAGTGAAACCACCCATGACGTTAATCACGGCCCTGCAACGGTTTTTTATGCTTTGAATCAGGTTGTCAATATCTTGCTGCGGAATATTGTCCCAGGTCCTGCTAAGATGCAAAAAAAGTTGCTCTTCAGTCGCAACATTTGGAGGCAAATTCCTCAAAGCCCTTCTTTGAAGCATATCCCACGCGTGCTCTATGGGGTTTAGGTCTGGTGACTGCGCGGGCCAGTCTAAGACCGACACGTCGTGCTCCTCTAGCCAGCTGGTCACCACTCGCGCAGTGTGCGGACGGGCGTTGTCGTGCATGAGCGTGAAAACTTGGCCCATTTGCAGTTGATGGGGATAGATTATTGGTGCTAGCACCTGATTACGGTATTTTTCGGCAGTCATAGTGTTTCTGATCCAAACGAGGTCTGTTCTTCCACCAATACGAATTCCCGCCCAAACCATAATTGTTCCGCCATGGTATGGATGGACCTCCTGAGGGTGTTGCAGACGGTTGTCACGACCAGAAGCTCGCCATACGCGTACTCTACGTGAATCAGGATGAAATCCGAATCGGGACTCATCGGTAAACAACACTACCGACCACTCGATATCTTCCCAAGGCAAATGTTCTCTAGCCCACTGTAATCTTCGTCCACGATTTCCTCTGCGTAGTGCTAGAGTACGAAGCGGCCTGCGAGAATGAAGGTTAGCTTCGTGCAGTCTTCTCCTCACAGTTTGGTCATTGACAAGCACCTGGTGGTCTGACTGGAGCGTTTGAACCAACTGCATGGCCGTAACATTTGGTTGTCTTCTCGCGGCCACTTGCAAAAATCGGTCTTGTCTTTGGGTAGTTATCCGCTTTCCGCCTGGATGCCTTTCAGCCACTTCACCAGTAGCACGATAACGTGACCACAATCTTGATATCACGTTTTGTCTTGCTCCAATCTCCTCGGCAATACTCCGTTGAGTAGCCCCAGCTTGGAGCATTCCTACTGCCCTTAACATTTCGTTTCTTGTTAAATGACGCCGCTGCATGATGCACACAGTTGTATTAAATTGTAATTAATCAAAAAAAAATATTAAAACTTCAATTTGTTTAAACAAAATGCTTAAAACTGCGTTAAGTAAATTTAAACCTTCGAACTCGCTACAATAATTGCCGCGCTAATCTTATGTTTTTAATTATTTTTTAAAATTCTCGTTTGGAATCATACAATAAGGCCTACACAATAAGGTTCCATTAAAATATTTTTAAATCGGCCAGTATTTTTTAAGTTTAAGAACTTTATATAAAATATCCCTAGAAGATGTTGATGTGTGTATTTAATTTTTAATGTTCTTTCTTAGGCATATCTACTACAAATATTTCAAGGAAAAATACTAACATCTTCAAAAATTCGCAAATCAAAATGGTTAGTTCGCTGCGACTTATAGACTCAGAAACGCAAGTTCGAGCCTCGCCGCGAACAAACAAGCCTAATTCGAAAATAGTAGACAGTGAACATACATTCTTGAATTCGCTGCTCGGGTGGAACTCGTTTGGTATTTAGCACGCCAAGACAGAGTCGAGTGAATTTTTGAAGATGTATTTTTCTTTGAAATATATCTAGCGTATTACGTACCTATAGATCGTATGAAATAACTCGATTGGGGTACATTATCATAGTAGATATTTACGGCCCAATTATGCCTAGACGAGAAAAGTTGAAAAAATATTTCGAATTCAATTTATACAACCGTCGTTTTCTGATACTATGATTTAGACAATTTAGCTCACTTTGCACCTACCCACCCAGTTATGCAATGCGTATCTATCTACGTGTGACCTTAGTTGTTTATTTGATCTGTTTGTTGCATTGCAAAGATAAACGGACGTCACTAGCCCACTGTGAGATAAAGTCGCAAGTATTGGGTGTGGTAAATCTTGATTCTCTCTCATCCGAGCGATGTTCCCGGTTGCATTCCTCTCGGGAGCCCGGGGTCCGCTAAACCCAAAATTAATTTGGGGTCGGTGCAGTAGGTAAGTCATCATTGACCATACCTTCTGCAAATAGATTTGGCAATATTTTTACGACCGGCCGCCTGCCTGACACCAACCCTCCTACTACCCTACTAGGGACCAAGTAGTTTATCCGCCACCGCGTGGAGAGAACTTAACGTTTGCTAGTCTCCCTCAGATCCCTTAGTCGCCTTTTACGACACCCACAGGAAGAGATGAGGTAGCCCTATTCTTTGCCGGTGCTACGCGGCGTTGTAGTTATGCAATGCGTAGGTTATCTACGTATGACCTTAGTTGTTTATTTGATGTGTTTGTTGCATTGCAAAGATAAACGGACGACACAGGCCACTATGAGATAAAGTCACAAGAATTGGGTGTGGTAAATCTTGATTGACATAGTATTATACTGATCGAGCGTTCCGATAAAAAAATATTCGCAAGAATCATTATGATCTGGAATTATTGACACGTGGATATTTGTGTATATTTTTAACTAGCTGCATCCCGCGGTTTCACCTGCGTATGTACCGATCCCGTGGGAATATCGGAATCCAAAAGTAGCCCATGTTACTCCTTGATTATGTGGCTTTTATTGGTGAAAGAATTTTACAAATCGGTTTAGTAATTTAAAAGCTTATTCGTTATAAACATTTTATCCCAATATTCCCACGGGTTCGGGACTTACGCGGGTGAAACCGCGGGATACAACTAGTATATTGGATATATTATTTTGGATAAAATATACAGCCAAGTTCAAAATTCGAATCCTGTACGGGAGTGGTGCAGTAAGACCTGTAACTGTTGCAGTTGAAACGCAAGTCTCCAGTAAACTCGACCTCAGTGGGAACCGGCCGAGGGTTTGAGGACTACTACGATGAGCACGACCACGAGACCACCACCACCGCTAAGCCCATGAAACAGGGCCGGTACACCGACCCCTGGGCTGGGTATTACGACTGGATCATCAACGAGGGATCCTTCAAGTTCTGGAGCGTGTTCCAAGTGAGTCATTGTGCCTTATTCCCTATATAACATTTTTAGGATATGACGTTTTTATCAAGGTAGGATGACTGATAATCAGTCACTGATTAAGGGTGGCCAGTCTCTTAATACTCCCGGTAAAAATAAATAAGGTTCATTATCGCATACTCCGGTACACCGTTACACCTCATAGTCTAAAACTAATCATCCTTTACCACCGGAATAATAGGAATTCTAGGGAAAATCTCATGGCATAGGCTGTTTTAATTCCATTTTACATTCATTTGATGTTTAGCTTGCTGAAAATCGAACCCTTTTTCAGGCGTTACTCTCTTAATTTGATAATTAAGAGAGTAGCGCCTGAAAAAGTGCAATTTCTCAAGAAACCCATAAGTAGGTGAAGTTTTTAGAACTCCGATCAGATACATTTATTTGCAATTTCTTTTTTAATTAAAAGACAAGCATTAAAAAAAACAAAAAGGTCGTTCTTCATCAGATACTGCAATAGTTTATCTAAGTAGGTAGGTAGGTACTTACCTATTATCTAAACTCTATCTACAAGAGAATGATAGAATTTTCTGCCGGAAAACCAAACGTATTGTTTCAGTTTTTATATTTACGTACCTACCAGGAAAAAGTTTCATATTAATAAAACATAATATTTTGTGATAAATACTTACACAAATATATTCGACCTTAGGCTCAACGTAGCGCATCGTGGCGCGAAAATTATTGTTGTTAATTATATTTCATAAGTAAAAAACGTGAACGCTTTGTCGCTTGGGTTTCATTCTACCCACAGAAGACATAACATTGACACAGTTTAATGTGGCTTGATGACCGTTCTGTCAAGCATGGCCGGCGCTATTTGACATAATTCAAGAACATAGCGTAAACGTTAGACCTTGCAAATGTGATTATTATAGTCTTCCATTTCCTTGAAGTTTTTATTCTCATATTTTTATTTAAATTCTGAATTAGGTTCTTGCATGAGTATAACTACAGTAGTTACGGATAAGTTAATTATGAGAATGAATGAACAAGAACAAGTTTTAGATTGGTTACATTTTAAAATAATCTTAAATGCCTGCGAGAACTGTTGCTGCAAGTTGCTAAAGCAAGCTAAATACGCGTTTAAAATTTTTAACACTTGAGTTGTTCAGAGACAGAGTTCGACTAGACATGAATGAGTTCTCACGCCTTAGCTGAATCATTTTTGATGAATTCTTATATTACACTTAGACAGATGGGACCTTGGATGCGACTATTAGGTACTGTGAATGTTGAGCTAGATCTAAATCCTAGAACCTAGGCGAAATTGCGATGCGCGACACGATTTTAGGAATAATTTCGTGACCCACAAAATTTAAAGATAGGTGTTAAGCGCTAACTTAACACGACCTATTTATAGTTTTTTCTTTGGTTTCGGGATGTTGTATTGAAATTAAAGACATTTTAGGTTCAGTCAATCCTGAAGAAGGGACCTGTAAAGATCTCGAAACGTTGAGCGTTGAAACAATGCTAAAAGTATTAAACACCAAGCGACTAAAACCGAAAAATGTCTTTAATTTCAGGACCTATTTATTTAAAAAATGCGGAAAATTAAGATGTTCTATTAAGAATAAAGTTAATGATTAGTCTAAATATCCAGGTTACACTGCAGATGTTTACCTACTGACACGCGTAAGGTGGAAACATTGTCGGAACGTGACGAGTCATGGCCATGTTTCAATTATCAGTTTAAGTGCTTCTTTACTACAATTCCGCGTTTTTTTCGGTGTGTTATATTATAAGGCGTATTATTTTGTATTATACCTTTTTTCCACTGAGACTTCTTTGGTAAGATGATTCAATAGTAATGGTTTAGATACTCACGCTTGAAATTGATGTCTAACTAATTTGCCTTATCCATCGGTTAAACCGTGGTCTTACCTAAACTATGGTTTATTGTCTGGTTTAAACATTTACTGAAGGTTTACGATACACAAACCACATTTTAACTTATGTCTCGTCTATAGAAAGCCAGGTCATCAGAGTTAGCATACGAGCACGAGAAACATTTTGTCGATTGTCAAAAAATTTCGTCTCTTTTTCTCAAACGACGAGACGAGAAAGAGACAAGCAATAGAGACGATAATTGGACAATAATTTCTCGTGTCGTACGTATGCTACTGTAGGTTTACGCCTAAACTTCTAAAACAAAGTATTGTGTTTCAAACAGTGTAATTTTCTTAATTTCAGCTTTTTACAGCGGCACTACTCCTGTACGCATGTTTCTCAGCCATCTACTACGCGAAATTCAACCCTATTCTACCGGACTACAGTATGGAATACGATGACTACTTCTTAGAAAGGACAGTAGGAAGGAAAGCGAGGAACATAGAACTTTCGGAAACACCGTCAGGTCTTAGTTGGATCAATCCAACCACCTTCCAGTTTATACTTAATGCTCTATCTAAGAATTACGAGAAAGATAGTTAAGTAGGTTTCGGGGACGGTAACATAAGCTGAAATTTTCAAATGTCCTATAGTCGTAGAACAAAAGTTGTTCGCCTAGACTTCTGAAACAACCACATTTTTGCTTATATTACCGTAATTTAAATACCATGTATAGCAATTTTAAAACTGCAGCGGAACGAGTACCGTATTGTATATAATTAAGAGCGTATCTCTTTAGAAAATAGGAGAATACATTGGCAGTTATGCCCGTGCGCTGGTCGGTAGGATACGCTCTTAATGGTTTTTCTTTCAATTTAGGGCAACGACGACATTTTAAGTAGAGGGAATAGGTAGTTATACTTTACGTTTGTAAATATTTTCGTCAATAAGTAGATATGGGTTACTTAATTATTTTTAAAGTTCTTGTTGCCCTCAATTGAAGCTTTCTTCTTACTTTAGGTCTGATTTGACAGAACTTTTAGCCTTAGAAAGTTCTCTTTAAATTGGATCTTTAATTTAATTTATTAAGTAGGTATGATATTGGAATGTCTTTTTAAAATTTTGCCATTTATTTTGCTCAATCTGATTAGTATTTAACGTATAATATTGTACTACCTTTCTTCTAAATAAATGTGTAATTTAGGGTAGGTACGTTCGATCAAACTAGAATAAGCAATGAATAACAATTCTCCGCATAAATCATCATTTTTTCGATTGAACATCTCGAGAATCTCTCGAACAAAAGACGATTTATGCGCAGAATTCCTTTTCGTTGCTTATTCCAGGTTTGGTCCAATCAAGCCTAAATAAATAAAAAAAAATGATTTTATCGTGTAGGTAAAATTTATAGATTCACAAATACCTACTTACACCGATATTTTTTATTTATTTCATATATAATAAATAATGTAAGGATTCGAACGAAGCGCGAAATGTGTCAAATTAGTGTGAGTTAAAGAAATTTTAGAAAAAAATACTGTAAAGTGTTACAGTGTGTGATTTGTAGTGGCCAACAAAATCTAAAAAAATACATAATAAAACTATTTTAACGGATCGAATCGTCGATGATTTTCAAAAACACATAAATGAATCCGACTAGATCCGTTATAAAATAGTTTTGACTATGAATTTAAATATTAGGTACGACATACAAAATGATTTGAAGCAAATATTGTAGGATTAAAGGAATGTGATGAATTCATTATTCTAATGAATGTTGCATATCTGTATGAATATAATAAACTTGTCCAAGTATGTATTTTCTTGTTTATTTGTAATTGTGTAAGTACTGTACCTCTACTTTAATTCTACGAACGATATAACGAACGTTAATTCCAAAAGAAAATCTGTCAAAAATCCGTCCGAAAATATTTTTTTCAGTTTTGATGGACGGATGACAGATTTTCTTTTGTTCGTTCTTAGAATTAAAGTAGAGGCTCTGTTCTACATTTTATGTGTTCTACTGATTTATATTGTTTGTATATAACCTTTATTCGTGCGTAGGAACACGCTGCAACTAATTCTGCAATCTGCAAATAAAAGATATGCAATCTTTTATTTCTACATAAAACTTTGAATATCGTCAATGCCTTACAATAAACGTGCAAATTATGAATAGTTGAACAATTTTAGTTGTATTCGTTTTTGCATTTTCCTATGAATGAGTATTTGCGAGTGTTTTTATTGGTTTATTTATTTTCTTATTTAAATAACTTCGAGGTACATATTGGTATATAAAGCCGAAGACGCGCAATTTAATAATAAGTTATCCGTATTACATTAGTCGGGATCGTCGTGACTGGTATACGTGCATGAAATTATTAGTCCTGTTCGGTTTAGCCGCGAGCTTTGCGCGCCTAGCAAGGCAGGTCGACGACCGGGCCTCTAGCTGGCTATATGGGGACCCTATAGCTGGTTCTACACTGCATAGCTAGCCAGGATACACAGGATATTACACTGGCTACTACGTTATATGGACTTATCGCTGCCTTCATCGTACGATGTTTATGTTTATTAGTAGTTTATTTCACTGGAAATTGCATGCTAGTAGGAAACATGTTCGAGTTAGATTTTGAGATTAACTTTTGGACGAAAATGTTGGGAACTAACTTTACTTTTATCGTTTTGTTTTTTAGGCTCGATTTTTTGACATTGTTAATTTTCTTGTTTACGATAAATGTACAAAAAATATGTAGGTAGGTACCTACAGGTAGGTATATTCAGTTATAAATTATCACTTATTAATATATTGCATTTAATAGTATGATTTTAATTGTATCGAGTTCAGCGTTTGCTGCGGTCAACTGCGGATAATTTACGAATAGAATAATTAGTGCACATCTATAAAGTACAGCTACGTATACAATAACGTTACGGAGAGATATTAGAGTAGAGATAGCGATCACGAACGATCAATTAAGGTATCTATCTACACCGAGCGGCTGACCACAACACTGTTTCCGAAATGTTTTTGCGGTTTGCTGTCCATTGCTCGCATTTCGCTCTACAATTGCTCCGAATGGTGCGATGTACGTGCGGTTCTATTAACCGACGTAGTCGTCGAGTCTTCGTTTCTTAGGAGAGACCGTAGATGATGTGTCCATCCGGCTGCGGTAGGGTTGTCGCGCCAGTTCAACGTTCAAGTGCAGCGCGCGCGCACATCCGAAGAGACCGTAACCGCGCGCGGCTGCCCAATCGATCATCACCTCGCGTTCTACATACGAACTATCGAACGATTTTAATATAAGCATATTGTTAAACGATTAACAACGAGAAACGAACTTATTTTGAGTGTAGTGTAGTTGAAACTATTGTTCATACCCCTACAGCTTGAAGTGCGGACTTTTTGGGGTCGAATGGAAGGTAAATATCTTTTTACAGTTATTTTTGTTACAGTTAAGATTTCTATTTAAGTTATTGACAAAACAAGGATAGATTATCCCATATCACTGTTTAATCATCTGGATTATGGATACATGTATGCGATTATTGCAGTTATTTATTCTTAGAATTAGTTCTACTTGCGTAGATACTTAGTTATTGTTTAGATAGGTAACTCTATCTAAACAATAACTAAGTACCTACGCCAATTATTTGAGGTCGGCAGAGTAGTTACTTAGGTACTAATTGAGCATACCCTACTGCAAATAGGTTTGTAAATATTTGTAAGGCCGAATGCCTGCCTAACTCCAAACCTCTTTGGGCCCAAATAGTTTACCCGCCACCGCGTAGGAAGAACTCCAGGTTCGCTAATCTCCCCCAGATTCCATAGTCGTCTTTTATGACACCAACGGGAAGAGATGAGGCCTTCATCATCCAAGATGCATGCTTTTCTATGCAGGGGCTACACAGTAAAGTTTCGGTATACATATACTTATTGAATAAATAGAAACAAGTAAGCAATTCTTTATCAAAGAGTTTACAATAAGCGATAAGAAAATAAGCTCGAAGTTTAATTAGTAGCAGATAATAATAATACAGGAGTGTGCGCTGATATGTAGCAAAACAGTACATTCTTTGAAAAGACTTCAACGTCGTCGCTGCTACGACGAAGTGTTGGGAAAATAATAATAGAAGGATACTTTGATTTTTGTTTAATGTATGTAGCGCCGTTATCCAAATATATGTAGTTAATAATAGATGAGCGTTTAGCTACTATGACATGGCAATTGACTATGAGATATAAGATTTCGCTTACCTAGAAAATACTACTTTTACGATTTTAAACTTACATGGTTGTTTTCACAACAACAACGCCAACTGGCTTGTCTCGTGAACAAGCCAGTTGAAATTACTGGCGAAATATCAAGCTCCGTATATTAACAAATCTAAACATGGTAAATACCCCGTTAAATAATAATATTTGTAGTAAAATACTACTTGTTCACTAGTGGCTTGAAGCGCAGCCGTAGGTCAGGATCTGGGTTAATAATAAAGAATGTGGAATGGATCCCGACTCATGAGGAATGGATCCCTTAGTGACTGAACCGGCCTAAGTATCGGAACACAGACGAATTTGCTTGATTGTACGTACAACTTTAGTGATGACAAGCTGTGATACTATCGCAAATCTCTATCGCTGTCTGTCACGGACTATCGCGACTCGTCCGTGTTCCGATGCTTAGGCCGGTGCAGCCATTAAGGAAGGAGATTCTGGACTCTCCACTTATCAACAGTGAGTTAGTGGTTAACTCTCACCTTAAGAGGACAGTCTACCTACTCTTACTTCATACAAACGCGTCGACTGTTTCCTCCCGGGATAAAGACATTAGGGCAAATATGTTTTTTGCCATAAAATCTATATCTGCCATGGCCATGCTCCTACGCTTTGTTATTTTTTCATTTTCTAATTAGAATGGAAATAAAATTTTGTAAAATTAGAAAATGAAAAAAATCAAAACGTAAGGGCATGGTCACGGCTGTTAAAGGACTTATGGCATAAACATATTTTTTCTAACATCTTTATCCAGGGAGGAAACAGTTCACTACGTTTGTAAAGTTTGCATGGAAAAAAGAGTAGGTAGACTGTGCCCTTAAATGCTCATAAACTAACTAACTTAAAACCTGCTACTTAGTAATTAATGAAGTACTTTACCTGGATCTTTATATATCTCGTAGCACCTTATAGGTAGTCGATTGTTTTATTTTCAACTCAAATTTTTTTTCCTTTTAAAAGTTCATCGGCTAATTTAGTTCGATTATTTAGTGAACCTTATAGTTGTTGGTAGGAAGGGGTATCCGTTAAAAATGAATTTACCTATTTCGATCAAATATAAGAAAATTAAATAACTTACGATGACGTTGCAAGCAGCAATAATTTTACCCCAACTTAAGAGGACAAAAAACATAGTCGACTATTTCCTCCCTGGATAAAGACAGTAGAGCAAATATTATGTTTATGCCATAAAACCTATATCTGCCATGACTATGCCCCTACGTTTTGTTTTTTTTCTGAATTTTATTTCTACTCTAAGTCGAAAATTAAATAAAGCCTACATTTTGGTTGGCATGGAAACAGTCGACTACGTTTGTAAAGTTTGTATGGAGAAAAAAGTAGGTAGACTGTCCCTTTAAAGGCCTTAGCTAAGGTTGTTGCCAAAAAAATATAGAATTGATTTAATTTACTATTATCAATTATTAACTACTAGTTAAGTCCCGCGGTTTCGAATTTCGAAAAACCCTTTCTTATCGGATGCCTCCATCATAAGAACACACTCTCCAAATTTCAGCTTCCTACTATTACCGGTTTAGGCTGTGCGTTGATCAGTCAGTCACTTAGGGCAAAGCATTTTATAGATATAGATTATACCTATACTAACAGACGAATAAAGAAACTCACAAACAACCAAATCTACCAGGCCCCTGCGCTGTAGACGGTTGACCACCTACCGTTCTACAAAGGTCATTTAAAAACACCTTTAAATTTAAACTATAGGTACTTACTTGTTTTTTTAACTGTAGACTATGATTTGACACATCTTCCTTAAGAGGATAGTCTCCATTCTCTTTCTCCATACAAACGTAGTTTAAATTTTCCTCCCTGGATAAAGACATTAGAGTAAATATGTTTATGCCATAAAATCTCTATATCTATGTCATGACAATGCATCTACCTTTTCTAATTAAAGTAATAATAAAAAATTAAAAAACAATAAAATGAAAAAAATAAAAAGGTAGATGCATAGTCATGTCATGACAGATATAAGTTTTATGGCATAAACATATTTGCTCTAATGTCTTTATCCAGGGAGGAAAATTTAAACTACGTTTGTATGGAGAAAGAGAATGGAGACTATCCTCTTAAGAAAAATCTGACAAAAACGTCAGATTTTAGTCTGAAATTTAAAAAGACATACTACCTTTAAATTGTCGTTTTATATCAAACCCACGACCGGGCAATACCACGATCCGATGTCAAAATTCAACAAACTGTGTGTACCTACCTACTTAGTAATTAATTACCGAGAGCTTATTTCTGATGCAACCTTTGATTCTGGATTTTGGTCACCAAATCAGTGATGTCCTACATCTTGTAAACGTATATAGGCATTCGATGCATATTCCGTGCATGACGTCAGTAAACTACAAAGCCAAGCCAATTATAATAAACAATACAAAAGATAAGATAACGTGGTATGCGCTTGCTCAGTGGACTTGCGAGAACTTTAACAAAATAAAATAATAAAGTCTATTTCGAAACCAAAAAGAATTTAAGAGAAAAACATAACCCTTTACTTGCAGTCGGGTTAAATAAGTTAACATAATAGTTTGTTACCTCAAAATAATGAAACGTAACCTAACCTTTTTTATTTTCTCATACATAATATTCATAAATGGCTAAGGTACCTTACCTAGTACGAAAATGTTAATAATCTACGAGCGAGCGAGAAAGCGAAAGCGAGAAATACTTGTAAAACACAATGGCATTTAGTCCAAAACTACACAACTAGACAAAAATAAGCAAAAGGCCTATCTCTGCTGAACTGCTGTAAATACATTAATACTTACATAGGTATCGAAAGAAACGCTCTTAGGTACATACCTAATCTATCAATTATAATATTAATCATAGGTACAAATTGAAACATTTTTATGGGCAAATCGGACCTAAACCATCAGGGTCGTAGTCGTACGAAGACCTTTTAAAAGAACACAATATAAAACTCTCTCTGGTTTTGTAATAGGCTTTAGCACACACACTCGCAGTTCCACAGGAGGCTTATCGCTAAAGCTTACTTACTTATAGCTACTAACTACCTACGTGCTTTGGCACAATCGGAGAATTGTTAGTAGGCACTGTTGTTGTCCCGGTTGTTATATCTGAAATCAGACGTTAGGTCAAGTTAGAGCCTTAGAGCGACCTGAAAACTCAAACACCAGGTGAGTCACACCACTATGGTTAAAAAAGAAGAACCGTGGTATTAAGTTAATACCTACTCTTCATAGATAATACGTTTATAAATACAAGTGTATAATAGAGGGTAAATACTAGCGGTAAGTACATTAAGTATAGTATGTAAGTTAAGTATAGTTTGTACACCAGTAAAAACTGTGCTGAATTGACAATTTCAAAACTCTGCGGAGGATATCCACTTGTGTTACTTGACTGTACATCAGAAACACCGCCTTCTATGGAAGTCTGTTAATAAGAGATTGAAGATTCATAGTACCTACCTCTACCACCTTAATCCGCGCATCAATTTAGTTTCGTTTTTTGTATTGTGTTAAATTGTAAAGCCGCTACTCGCCAGTCATGATAACGTTGTTATAACGGGAAGAAGTTTGCGAAACGAGCGGAACGGTGACTATAACATGCCTTATGGTGACGATTTAACACTCATGTGTCTGCAACTGACACGTTATAATTGGGCTTTGAAGCAGTTACCTATTGAGGAATAAAACTGTACTCAGACCAAGTAGGTAAAGTCTTACTGGAGGCATGCCAAGTATTTCTTTTGTCCGTGTTTGAATATGAACTTTCATAACCAGCTGGTGTACAAGGATTTTTCCCGTTTTTTAAACAGCTACGAATACGGATTTTTCGCGTTTTATAAGTAGGATTACTCATAACAATTAGAACTATTTATATGCATAGGTGATATTATATGGGTTACCTAAATAAATTGGCTAAAGTGTGGTCACATTAGCTAATGGCGAAGCAGACAAAGTGACAATCAAAACAATGAGGTGCTAATAATAATGTCGCATTGATGTGATTATGACTCCGCCTGCGAGATTTTTATTTAATTTAACAGCTGATAAATAGATGACAAAATACAAGACGTTAACAAAAGACGATCGAAACAGAAATACAAGACGATTGATCTAAATATCCACGATGTGTTGTGCGATGAAGCAGATAGGCGATGCGATATCGCATCCGTAGTGTTGCGGCCTCGCCTAAATCATAAAATTACCGCAAGAAGACATATGGATTTCATTCTAGTTCGATGACATTTGTGAACATGCTAATATCTTAATACAACTGGTTCGGTATATTAATTCCGTTAGGTAATTAAACAACTCTAGCTCATTAACAGCTTAATTTATACCCACTGCCTAACTTCGAATACTTACAAAAATTATCACCTAACCAAGTCGTAAAAAAATTAAAAAAAAAATCTAGAAATGGTTTGTTTTTATTCAGCTTAAGTATGTACTTGTATGTACGAAATCGGTTCAGTACTTTATGATGTGCGGACGGGTAAAACTGTTTTATATCACGTTTGTCATCCATGTGATATACCACTATTTTTTATCGGTTGATAATGGCTAAATATGAAATCTCCTCTTTTCTTTTACCATACTATGTTCGGTTCCGATTTGTTTTTTCTCAATTGGATTTGATCTCTATCATCAACACTATTGATTGATATAATTTTATAATTTTGATGTTTATAGCAACATCAAAACGACTTGGTTCAATTCTAGGGTGGGGTAGGTAATATCAAAACTCTATTTAAACTTTTGTTAAAATCGGGGACGCAGCTCCGTTTAGCATTTTTCGCTATCTCCCATTTAGGAAATCCCCCCGAAGGCTGATCTAAATAACCCCCATGTAGGTATATGCTGAGTTCTCGATCTAAGTACGAGCATCTACCTACGTAGGTACTTACCTACTGCAGTTTGCGTGTCGGTAAAGCTTCTCTCCGTGACACTGTTACCCATTCAATGTTAATGCCTCTTCGTTGTGTTGTTCTATTACCACAGAACATGTAACATGTTATTACGGCCAGTAAGTATCACACTCAACCTGTGCGCACTTCGATACCTATGTATTACAATAACTATTAGTGCGTTATGAATAAACTTACTTACAGACCTACAATACCAGTGATATTTTCTAGGTGGTGTCTGTGTTCTAAATTCGTTAGTTCTTCTATAAGTAGTTAAATTCTTTAGTTTGTTTTTACTTGTGATTTCCTTTAATAGTTCTCGGTTATTTTACTATGTGTATGTAGCTGTGTATATCCTTATACAAAATAAATAAATTAAAAGACGACCTCTGTGGCGCGACGTGCGAATGCCCGACTACAATGCAGAAGGTTGCGGATTTGATTCCCGCCGGGTGCAAGTATTTATGCTTAAAAAGTAAATATTTGTGCCTGGACTGGGTGTCTCTCTTAGTATAATATGTATGTATTTACAAAAGAAAAATAAATTTAACCGTTGTGTAGTCACCGTAACACAAGCTTAGTAGCTTACCACGGGGCTAGATGGCACTGTGTGTTATTCACTATATATTTTGACGTGGTATGGTGTAATTCTCCATACCACGAGCGTAAAAAACACCTCTTTTCCACCCATAACAATATCTGATTCCGTGTTTTTACATCAATAAGAACAAAATCTAACTAGGTAGGTTTTTATCCTTTTTTTTATCAGTGTAACAAATAAATTTCTGCATTAAATATGTGAAAAGAGGTTTATGTTTTTATATCAAACATCATTTTTATACGAGAACGGGACTTAGGTACCTATACGAGTGAAACCCCATCGGGGCGTAGCAAGTGTGATGATGTGATGAGATATTGAAATTAATTCATCAAGATTGACGTGCAAAACCTCATCGTGCAAAAAAATTAATTCGATACATTTCAGTGTTTCTTGGACAATTTACCGTTACGCTATCGTACAATTTCATATTGCCGATATTCCGTTAAATTAATTTAGACCGGTTCCACGCAACTAGAAGATCCTATTTGAATATTTAATTGCTATCTAGAAACTCACAACGTCTTCGTCCGACGCGTCTAACCTATAAACATTAAACGGGAGGGGTGTGTATGAAAACTGTATTAATGTACCATCCACACTGTGCCGGTTTTCTTACTATTCCACTAAGCCAGTATGTCCATTGTCCATGCAAGATCGCTGCAAATGTGACAGTAAGACAGTAAGGAGTGTGAAAGGATCGACCGTTCCCTCGATGGCTTTTTACTGGTTACTGATTGGCTAAGCTAGCTTAGTCAAATCTAATCAAATTTTGTATTTGTTAGATAAGTAGGTACCAACTATAAAATTTATAAGACATTTCTAAAACTAATATTATATCAGACATCGGTTCTACACTAAGCACAAGCTTTTATCGCAGTAACGAGATACCAATATACTGCTATATAGATAGACATCTAAGTGGCTTAGTGGAAGTATATCGGCATTATGTAGATATACTTAGGAACCAAAAACATTATCTGAATGATCGATCAGTTTTATGACTAGTATTTTTTTATGAAAATTATAATATAATTATTTCTACTTCAGAGACCTTTACCTTCATCTAACATGATGAGTGCGGAAGCATTTCATTATTTACTGCCCAGATGGGCCATATAGAGGAAATTTAGTACCTTATAAGGTACTAAATAAGGTAAGTGGTAGGTATACCTAGCACTTACCTATCTAATATTCAAACATTAAAACCCTTAGCACCGATATGGAAGGATCCACATATCAACATAAACATTTCCAACACAACGATATAACAAGCATCGTTCGGATGCCAGAGTGTGCACTAACGAGCCCCAGCTCGCGTTTATATTGTTTTTCACAATTAATTCAGATGTGAAGTAATTTACGCGGTCGTGATTCTTTGTATTAGATAAGTGTGTTGTTAAAAAACACGGTTTATAGTGGTGACGTCATGAGACGAGGCCGAGAGCTCGTATGAAGCCACCCCGGGAGGCTGGTAGTGAGGACTGAGGACGCCCGGTGAGCTCGTCATACTCGTGATGCGCCTGAGCACGCTAGCAGGAAACGCATGCCTATTATTCTTTCATAAATATGTATAAGTTAACGCGTCCTCCGTGGGTATTAACTATAATTTGATGGTTAAACTGCTTAAGCTTCTTTGTTGTGAACACGACTACTTTATTTCATTACAATTGGTCGTGTCGTGACGTTTATAACAATATTTTATAATTGAATACTTGCCTGCCTACATCTATGTAATCTACCTATTTAATCTGTTAAATACATTGATCATTATTCATTCAAAACAATATGACAACGCCTCCTTTAAAGATAGGCCTTAGAATGCTGTAAGTAAATCTATAGGTACATATAAAACTCTATGTCCTTACTGACTGGCTGAACTATATATATCCAAGCACAGCCTAAACCGCTGATCCTAAGGACATGTAATTTGGAGAGTGTATTCTTTGTGATATCGATAGTAGACATGATAATTGGTACACATACAGTAGAGGGCAGGATCATGCTAATCTTATCCTAATACAACCACAAACCTATCTAGTTCGATTGATCGAACTACCAGGAGTTTTAAAAACTCTTGGTTCGATTAATCGAACTATACGGTCGAACCACGTGGCTGACCATTTTGTTCCTGTGTGACATGTCGGTGAAGCCGTGGGCAGAAGCTGGTAAGTATACAAACCAAATATGAGCTGTAAAATACAGGTCACGTGAACAATACTTTTTCCACTCCCTATCTTTGAAGGTAAATGACATCTTTACATCTAGGTCATGTTTCCTATTCAACAATGTTATAGCTCAAGTTGTGTGTTCTGTAGATGTATACTATTGACTTAGGTGGTAACAAGCAGGTGCCTCTATATATGGTGGTTTACATTAAGTTAAGTTGTATTATGTATAAGACGTGATCCACTCGAGGTTTTTAGGTCGTGTCTCGTGTGATATGTATTAGTGTTGCATGCATGCCAGAATACCGTTTAATGGCCGAATTCCGTGAAGTTTCTTTGAAATCGATTTTGTTAGATTTTACTGATGAATTAACATAAAAACAATGTCAACTTTGTCTATCATTATCAGAAATTACTAAAGTTTGATAGGCGATCTAGGTATATCAACCTTTCAATTGCAGTCGAGTTAAGAAACTCTTTATCTATAAAATTAAATATAAATAAAAAAAAGAAAAGCTACTTTCAAAACAACGGAACTAAGAACAATGAACAGTCATACCTAAATCTAAAATATGAAATAGATATAAATTAAATTATTGCTGTGTAGCCCCGGGATAGAACTATCTCTCGTGGGTGTCGCAAAATGCGATTAAGGGATGGATGTTTCCAGATGCATCCCTCTCGGTAGCGTACCGAGAAGGACGCATCTGGAAACATCGGTCAAATTGAGAACCTTCTCCGTCTTTATGTATTAAGTCGGTTAAAAATAGGATCTATGTAAAAATACACACATAGAACTGCACCTTTAATGAAACTAGAGACGCATAATTTTGCGCAGTTTTCTAACTAAATCGATGTCTGTAATTGGTATACTTGGTATATCTATTCGCTTTACATACGATTTCCTATGTTATCTATTCATAAAAAATGTAAATTGCAAATCTGGAGTATGACCTTATATGATAATTAAAGCAATCGTATTAAAATTCTCACAGCCAGTGAAGCCAAGCGGCCAAGCCAACGTAAAGGTGACATTGACATTGCGTCTCGACTCGGTAAGGCCTCCTGTCGAAACATTGAACTCGACAGGTATTTTGTTTATAAACAGACACGGATTAAAAATGTGGAATTTTATTATATTTCCACTTTTGGTACCTGTTTTTTAGAAATATTTCAATCGACATCCTTTTTCCGTTAGCTAACATTTAGTTTTGAACTTATTGTAATAGCGCGATGTTTAATTTGTCTTCTTGTCAACCAGCTATTTTGAATTTGAAAACGTCTGTCACTCGGACCTCTTTAGAATTTAGCTCATTCAGTCTTGGATTTTTTTATATTTTATGCAGATGAAATCTAAAAAACATTCTTGTTTTATGTCAATCTAATTTTTTGTTTGCGTAAAGTGAAGCGATGTGTAATGAGTAAAAAATAGTAAGTGGATTGGATACCTACCATTGGAATATGTCTACCACATCACATATCTAAAATTCATAATAGTGATATTTTGATGTTCTTATTTAATTTATTTTGCATAGATGAGTACAATAAAATAAAAGTATTCTTGGTTATATCGAAAAAGCACGATTTAAAAGTTTGTATTATAATTACACTTCCTAAATAAATCCAATTGGTCTCAGCTATTACTCAAAGTTACTCATCGTATAGTTAATGCTTTTCAGGATAAAACTTGGTAATAAAGTATGTATATATCTTCAATCACCCTCAAGCAAACAATAAATCCATAAGCAGTAACTGAAGTACCTTCTATTCATTCCTGATAGCTGATAGGAGCTTTCAAAGAAAATATTTTACTGCCTATTGTTGGTAAAGGCACAATCCTTGCGAACGGTTGTTGGTAGCCGTCCGTTCCCACGGTGTCCACGCCGCGCGCCGCGCCGTGCCCCATGGCTGGCTGTGAGTCAGCGATGCACTGCTTCAAGGCAAGGTCTTCGCTTAGCCAATACACCAACCTCTAGTATACTACGTTCTACGTGCTAACGACGCTAAACTACTGATACATATACGTGATACAGAACACTAAGGGCTGTATTATATGTACCTACTTACTTAGAGATCATGAAGATAGATTTTAATAGGTGCTGCTGAGAACAAAAACTAATATCGTCTTATCTTAGAGCATGCGAGAAGTACCTCTACCTAGCTACTTAAAGTAGAACACGGGGAGTTTTTTATTGATGTACTCGGTTGTCGTGTCATCGTTTTTTTGTATTTGTTCCTAGGAATGACGTAAGACGTACTCAAATTAGACATAATTTTAATAAGATATAGAGCATTTTTGTTATTTTGTACCTACATATTCGTAATGTTTAATAATAATAAGTACCTACCTATACTTAAACTCACACTTTGTTTCGTAGCACGGCAAAATTCAAAATTTACTTACAGGCTTGGCTACAAAAGTTTAGAGATCAATGTGTACGAAGGGTTTATATGAGTTAGTATAATTAAAAACAAAAAAAATATTTAATTTTATTAAATTATAAAGCTATAAAATAGTCTATCCGTGACCGGAGGAACGTAGGGCGTTGAAAAATGCTAAAAATAATAGAAACTGAAAATAATGAGTTTAATTATGAATCTCGAAGTAGTAGTAAAGTAAAGTACCTGGAAAACCGTATAATATTAATGAAACTTGATTAATTAAGCTTTTTTGATTAATTAAGCTTAAATACCCATAGGAGGATGAAAATGAAAAGAAAAATATTGTTGAAAAAATCTGACACTAAAATATTTCAAACAAAATTATTTTTTAAATCAAACGTGTAGTAACCAACCTATCAAAAAATAATTTAACATGTCAATGACCATCTTTGTTCCGAGTTTTGATATGCGATCAGCAATTAATTACGATTCGGCACAACATGTTTTTGTATGATCTTAATACACCGTGTAATATTTATGAGTCATTCATCGTTCAGGAAAATTTATAGCCCAAACTTTTGATATTACGATGGTAAGTAGGTAGATAGATACTTTATTAAGCTTTACGTTCCTTGATTAGCTCGAAGGTCTTATATTCCATGAACTAAGAGTCAAGAGTTTTATTTAGATGCTGTTGCACTGTAATTTTACATGAATTATGATTTTGCTTCCTTTAGGAAGAGAATAAAGTTTTAGTTGTTGTAGGTAGGTTAGCTATATTTCGGTCTTATCTATATCTCACGTTTTATTTTATTAGATTAGTTTATCTACTTACAATACAATATCCGTAGTCTAGTACTCGTAGTACAAGCTTAGCTGCTTAGTTTAGAGCTAGATTGCGCTGTGTATAACGTTCTGCGATATTTATTTATTTTATTATCGTAGCACGTTGCTTAGAGCTTTTAAATTTTGTCTTGTCAGGCAATCTGCAGGGCTACTGCGTTTCTCTCGTCCGATAATTTTTGACGTTCGAAATTCAAATTTGTTTGAAACTGCTGAAGAAAATTATCGGTCGGATCGGCCGATTATTCCAAAATAACGAAATTAGGTAGGGCCTCAAGTTTTCACTACTTGAAAAAAAAAAGGTATTTGGCAATACATAAATCATAAATTCATGTACTATGTAAATACTACGACATAAATAGTCTCACAGCCGTATTCACAAAGGATCCTATGCCTATGGACTCGGCTTTTGTCACATTATCGCTGACGGTGATATCACTCACAAGAGCAAGACAAAGCATTAAGCCACGTGTAGGGTCGCATATTTGAATATGGTTGTCAGACTCTACTGACGTTGTTTTATTAATGTAAGAAGTTTAATTCCCAATGCGGCTGAATAAAATGGAAGTAGACCTACCTTGTACAAAGTTCCGAGTTGCGAAAGAATATGGAAAAACAATTTTACTGTTACGGCAATAAACACGCAAACACCGCAATGGCGGTATCTGACCGATTATTCGTCTATAATATAATATTTCATGGCTCGCCACCCAAAAGGTTTGACCGGTTTTCATAGATTTGACATATGTTAATGAAGGCCCAGCGTGAGATAGTGACACACATATACAATGCGAGTAATGTAGCCTTTCCCGTTACTGCATTTTTGAGAAACAAACTGTTGTCGTAAACCTGTTCCGATATCTTACTATACGAAACCTACGCGTTATAAACGGTTATAAATTGATATAAACTCTATAAAATGACAGTTAAGTACCTACTTATATATATTAAATGTGATTATACTCCATAAATGGATTGTTATGTAACCGCTTAAAATTTATATTTATTGTCCATGAACTGTAGATAATTTTAAATATATATATAAGCAAGGATAGCTACAAACTAACAAAGCGACACGAAGAGTCAAGCGTGTAATTAGTTGATAAATAATCAATAACGGACGCATCTTACATCACATGCATAAAACATCCTTTTTTACATGCAACAAAAACGCATACAGGTGTTTATTTATGCGTAACACAACGTTCCTGGCGATTCTGATGCGGTGCGTGCGTTTGCATCCGCGCACACCTATGGGACGTACAGACAGCTTATACTTAGAATTTTCTACAACACAAACGAAACGGTAAATAAAAAGCTGGTTCTTGGACCTTTAAAACTTTATAACTAACTGAATGTTTTCTTTGTTTCAGAGCTGAAACATGTGAAGTCTGTCATACGGTGTGAAGCGAGCTGGTAACTCGCCCAGCGTGAAGCTGTCGCCATGCACACCATGGACACGATGGGGTATGGCCACAACAAGAAGTACCGGCCGCCCATCTCACCTACCAGCTTCTACCATCATGACTATTATTCCAGACATACTACGCTACGGCCTCAGGTAATTTACCTTCTTCCCATAATACTAGAGCCTTGGACTTGGAATCTCAAGATTAACCTGTCTTTGTTGATTGGCATTATTTACAATAGGTTCGAGAAATGCAAGATTTTGAACCCTGTACTTTACGAAGAACTTGCAGTAGGTACCTATACAATTTTCTAGTCATCGCCAGAATAGAGAAATAGTTGTAAAGGTTCGATAGTTTCGGCTCTATTGAAGGCGCGCCGGAGGGCCGTGGGTCGGTCCCGTTACGTCTTACGATCGACGACGTGCTCCGAACGGTACTCCACAATCATCATCTTTACTGGAATAAATACGTTCGAGATCGTTTCAACTTCACCGCCGCGCAGGTTCAAAAAACAATGACGAATTGTTACGATGTCACGTAATTAAAGAAGTAAGAAGTTTGTCCTTTTAAATCCGTAGCAGTTATTTTAAAATGCATTATCTTTCGATGCAAATATAGTAGGTACTTATTTATCAAGCAAATACTGGCGGAGTCATATTTATCTTAGTATCTAGGTAGGTAGATGTATATTATAATGGCTTTAGCTAGGTTAATCTAAGGACATCCTGCACGTAGGAGCCCCTGTAAAACGTCCTCAGATTGACCTAGATCATAGAATAATGATGTAAATATTTATAATAAACTGCGCAGTATTTTGTAGAACTTTTGTCATTAGTAGTCATTCATTACTTATAATATTTCTTTGGTGATTTCTTACGAACTACCTACTTCGTTTTCAAGTGTTGACAGCCTGCTAAAAATATTTTAATGAGGTTCTTCTATTCCTTTTGATTATTATTTACCGGGTATTAGGTAGGAACTGATTTCTGGACCTTATATTCCGGCATTGTGCAAGCGTCATGTTCACAAGACTGTAGTTTGGCGGCTATATTAGACCTTAATCCTGTATCTACTCTACTGACAAACACCATAATCAGTAGGTAGTTAGGTAGAAAGGAAGGAAATGTTGAAATCGAGATAGCATAGTGGGACAAATCAAATCATAATTATTCTTTAACAACGATGTATGAGTTACATGAATATTTAGAAATGTCGAGATTTTACTGTGGTTTCGAAACGTGCCCTCCGAAACCACAAGACTCATGGGGTTTTTTTCCGACCATATCGGAACTTATCGTCACAATTAACTGTAGGTTGACATAATGCGAATGTAATCGATTGTGAATAGATTGCGTGACGGCAACTCGATTGCTCTATCTCCGATCTTACTGGAATCGATCACACGGTGTCGTTCACACTGCTACCGTTATAATTCTTATAATCATTCTTTCACTTTTTGTTTATCATTTTATCATCATCATCAAATCGATAAACTCATTAACATACAAATTGCCTTATCATTCAATTTCGTCATTCAATTTTTATATTATCCATTCAATATGATACATAATTAGAGCGAATATTCGGTACAAAATTTAAAACCAAACAATGATACGAAGACAAGTTTAATATAGGTTCATATTTATATACCTACGTTAACGTTTCGTTTAGTCCCTATTTATTATAAGATATGATATGGTATACATTAAGCATATTTATAAGATATCATATGATACAGGTACCTATATTATTAGATAAGATACCATACCTACCTAGATGATATCACAATACAAAACATGGACTTAATAAATTCTTCTTTGTTATGTTATGTACGAGTTTCTATGAAAGAAACCCTTGCGAAACTGGTAACAAAAGCCGAAAAAATATTTATTCACGTAATTTTACAACAAATAGACGCAACAAGACAATATTTATTGTAATACAAGCAATGTCATGTCGTGGTGTTCCTTACATAACGATAACCATGAACACCGCCATATTTCCTATAAAACCTTCACATAAACAACGTGGCTCAAGGAAAATCCTAGCCAGGTCTGTTGTTTATTGCGATGATTAACTTAACTTTACTAAGTTAAGATTTCTTTGTTGACATTGCTAAACATAACACTTCTTGCTAAATTATTTAAACTTAGCTGCACTTCGCGGTTTCACCCGCGTAAATCCCGATCCTGCGGGATTATCGGGATCAAAAGTATCCTATGTTACTCTCCATTACTTATACTATCCCTATGCAAATTTTCATCCAAATCGGTGGAGCCGTTTGACCGTAAAGAGGGACCAAACAGTATATAAACAAACAAACTTTCCGATTTATGATATTAGTGTGATGTGATGAACAAGAATGAATACAATGTCAAAGCCTTTTAGAATTCCATGGAAAGTAAAATGAGTATATCTACCTATCCAGTATCAACGCCATTGACAAAATTGATAGAGACTAGTAACCGAATAAGGAAAAGAATAAAAATGTCTAAGACTTTATTTTTATTTTAAGTTTCGCTACGTGAGAAAGTGTTATTCTCCTTTTCCATACATTTATTTAAGGTCATTAGGTTCCTTGAGTATAACCAATAATTCTTAGTCTTATAGTCATGGCAGTTTGTCGGGATGTTACTTGTCTCATGTTAAATAGTAGACCTAGCTACGTGCTACCACTGGACCTGTTGTCGCTCCTTATTATTTTCGATTAGTTCGATCCTAAGAACTACCACTACAGATCACTTTGGATCGATTACCACCAAAAAAAGTAAAAAACACTATCCGATGGAATCTTACGCTCTAGTTAACTACTCCAACCCGGTGCCTACAATTTGATTGGTATTAAAAGTACTTGGATTAAAGCATAAATATAACTACTACCTACTACACCTATCTATATTTTTGTAAGAATACATTTAAGATTTTGAGTTTAATATGCATTTGAATTATTTATTATTAATATCCATTATATTTTTTCCGGATAAAGCACAGACAGAATAAGGTTTCTGAAGTTTTCTATCGCGTTTTCTCTCAATAAATTATATTGAGAATACTTTTACAACCTGTTAAGGAGGAAGAGTTGTCAACACTTAAATTACGGTACCTTCATTCACCAGGTATCCAATTAAAGTTAAATAATTTACAGCGTGCCGTTAGACGGTTAATCAAAATCGTTGACCGAGGCAAACTAAAGCTGAGAATAATTTACATAGCGTTATGATGTAAGAATAAAGATGTTTTGTGCGCGCACGAGCGAATCCGAGCGGCACGCGAGTGCGCATCTGCGCGTGCTCCTGCCAACAAAAACCCAGGAAGAGCAGAAGCTTTTAAACGATGCTGCTATTGAACGCAGATGGACTTCCGCGGTTCTTAATTAGGTACCTACCTTAGTATAACATATGCCACACATCATATTCAGCCTGTAGCCCAACGGCATGAACGACACGACGACCGCACAGCACGTTGAGGAGGCCATGGACTTGAATGCTGTTAACCTGTATCTGTAATCTCATTAAAATTTTACGATTACTAATTAAATGGCCATGGAAACTGCCCGCACGCGTACACTCTTGTGCAAGTCTCAAACCCAAATATAACAATGAACAGTAATAAACAGTAGCCATCGCCGTCAGTTGCAGTTGAGGTGTCTAGCTAGATTTGCCGAGTGCCGTTCGTCTGAGAACACTAGGTCTGTGCATCATTTGGTGTTCACCAGACCGCGATGACAGATATTGTTGTGCAAAACGAAGTAATATATTACATGGTTGTTGCATTCAGCATCTTATAAAAACAGTTGGTAATTTAATCGAATAAATCACAGGGCTTTATTTAAATTGAATTCAACCAAAGAAGCAGCCGTCAGATTCTGGTATGCTTCTGAAAAGATAATATCGCTAGCGAAGGCATGGGAAATTAGCGGTTTACGCATTGTCAAAATGTCGGCTGATCGTTCACGCATTGTAGGTCGAGCCTCGAACAACGGTGCCTCTAAGTAACATCTTGATAATAGTCTTAATTTTATATTCTAGTTCAGAACGCAGCATGATGTTTAAATTTGGGATTGGATTCATATCTATTTGATTTCACACCTACAAGTCAAGCACATATTATTACAATAAATATGTACCTACCTACGTAATTTTTTTATATGTAGGTATATCTTGATTTCACCATGATTTATTACCATTGTTAACTGATGGCAGTCGTCAAGTTAGAGGCCTTAGGCGACCTGGAAACTCTAACACAGGAGAGCCACACCTGACACCACTACACGAAAAGAAGAAGAAGACCATGATATGATTATTAATCCTAATTAATCTAGAAAATCATTGATGTCAACCTACATTAGAAAAATAAATGAAAATATTTATTCGTATTGCTAATTAAAAAATAGCGGAATAGATAGAATTTGCAGACGAAATAATGTCAAAACGAAAAGCCATAATGATGGTATCACATTCTTAAAATTGACTAGCTGAGCTTCGGACTAATTAAGAAGACCAAAGCTCTGCTAATTCTGAATCGAAATTCTTTGTTTAAAATACCAACGTAGGTTTTTTGGGTTTAGTTTTTCAACTCTTTGTCATTCCTTTTATGCTCAGACCGACCTAGTTGATCTCAAGTTCAGGATTTGCCAAAAAGCAATGGAAACTTGGTACTTATGAAGAGGATTGGTCGATTACACAAATAAACATTCTTTGAAAGCACTAGTATCCTGGGATCCAAAACATGTTATAGTAAAGCGGGTCACACCTCCAGAAAATCGCTTGATGTTGCTACACTCACTGGTAAATTACCTACCACATACTTTTTGTGTTCGTCTAGAGGTGGATCATGGTCAAATGAATTGAAATTGGGGATACCGTTACTCTAGTAGGATAGTGGAATACAGCTGGTTAAACAACAAAAAACGTATCCCATTTGTTATTTTCGTGCCCTTGTTCGGTCAAGATTAACTTTGGGTCACTGACTCGGCAATGTAGGTATCTATTTCAATTTTTTTGGTTCGGTCTACTGCTTTTATTGTATGCACCATTACCTTCCCCTTTTCGAGACATTTATAAATCCTAATGTACTGGTAAGACTATCACTTCCGAATCTTCCGATTCAGCTCAGTGCTCAAATTTCAACCAGCATTATAACATTTTTATTTTTTAAATAACTTACCCTGGAGATACACCTGTATCCTGCACCATAAGATATTTATTACCATACACCCAATAGGTCTTTATTTCTTCTCTTCGTAACTCGTAACCAGTAAGTAGTTGGTATAGCTACGCGTGTGGTCATTAATTAGGCATATGGCTACGCGTATGGTACATAAATTGGTACATCTCACCACTTTTATTTCTTAATTGTCATGCAAACCACACATAGGTATTTTATCGCAAGTTGGTACCTGCCATAGATTAGACTCTAGATCACAACCCAACTTATTTGGACAGCTGAGATACTAAACATTTATGTCTGTCCTGTCTGTAAGTCATGATGTACTTTGGCTGACAGTGTGAAAGTTATCACACGCGTAGATTGTAAGTGGACGTGATAATATTACATTCACTTTTTATCTAAACTGGCAATTTTAGAAATAAGAAATCATGGCAATTCGTATTGGAATTCCGATTTGTTGCTTTTCCTACATAGGATCGAGATTGAGTATGAGAGCTTAGTGTGACTTTTTTGTATAAAAAACGGTACATACGTAACTAAATTATATGGAGAAATTGATGAGCGCCCCGTAATGTGAAGGTTCAAGTTTCTATAGACAAGTTTCGCGTAAATGCTATAGTTTGCACTATCTCACATTCCGAATTAGTTCGGCAAATACGATCTGCGTTTATTTCGTTCAGGACAAGAAAAAATTATATCTTGTGTCCATTAGTTATGTCGAGTTACGTGTCCCGCCCGCGCCGGCCGGGCAGGCGAGAGGTTTACCTTGCACTTGGCAGTCGCTGCTCGCGCGCATCTTCAGTGCAACAGCCGGCCGTGAAAGACCGGCTCCGAGTAATCAGGTCAATACCACTCTATATCCAACTCTATACAAGATTTTACAGCCGCAGGACTTTAATATGAAATGGATCACAAGGTCGTAAGATACTTGTTTTACGACTTCTGTCAAACTTTTCTGGATCACTGGAAAGTAAAAAAAAACGTTATCGATCCAAATTAAAAAAAACCTAGAAGGCAAAACCGCACTAAGAACAAAATGTGCGTAATATTTACTTTGTTAATTAAAATACCCCTCGTAATAAGAGTTTAAGAGCCTCCTAAAGAGTATATAAATCTCGTGACCAAAGTAGAAAGAAGTAGCCACACGATAATTACACTTTTTAATGATTTGCACATTAAATGGCAGGTATCTATATATAATAAATAACAATTTGCGAATGGAGGTGACGCTCAAGGAAAGTTAGTTAGTTGTGGGTCAGTAGGTCCACCTTTCTCCCCTTCAGTTTCGTCTCAAACAAATTACATTTGTTTTATCTCGTAAAACAGGTACGACAAGAAAGTGATTCATTGACTAAATGAATAACCGTGTACCGAGAAGAGAATTCGATCTCAAACTCCATTCACTTTGCGAATAAATATCTAGTCACTATGTTACAATCTACAAAACATACCTACTATGAGAGCAACGCTCCGGATGAAGATGTTCATTTAAATTACTACTGGGTGATCCAGTAAGAATCGGTCCAAAAGAGGTGAAGGAATGTTGGTGCCAAATTTATTTGCAGTGGGTTGGCCAATAACACTTATATTTCTACTGTGTTTACCGACCTCGGGCTTCCGAGAGGGATGCAAACGGGAATATCGCTCGGATGAGGAATGCAGTAAGAACGCCTCACTTAAATTTAGCTGTTATTTTCGCACGATATGGCAGGTGGTGCTGTCTAGCTAAAACTACATGTCGTCCAGTTCTACGCCTTATATTTGATGCCAAAAACCTTGCCATATTATGTTCCTGGTGTTACGAATGCAGTTACGAATCAGTCTTTTCGTATGGTTTTTGAGATTTGTGGTTTCATTTGTATTGCTCCATTTTCAATTATTGGAATAGTCATAGGTGTGCTGGCTGTAAAATTTCAGAGTGGCCAATTGCATATGACTTTTATAGTTATATATATACGGATATTATTAGTTAGTGGCATCTATAGCCATTCCAACGCCATTCCTTATCTAAGTGCCATTTTTGATCGCAACGAGTCAGAACAAACGCGCAAGTTCCTACTACTTAGGCACTGTAGTAGGTACTAGTATATTTACTAGAAGACTTTGACCTGATGAAGTTCATCGCCCTCAAGTACACGCCTCTACCGAACGTGTCCATGCTAATTGCGCGATTTACGGACGTCTTGGATCCCACACAAACCATTAAATAATCTTTACGAGAATGCCGTAAACCCGTCGCTAGATCGATCCTTAAATTAATTTATGTAATTAAAATCTTGAGCCAGATGTCGTACTTAGAATATCATCCAGGACTAGTTTGGTATATGAATGCAGACTCTATTGCTATTAAATTCATTATTTATGGAGGTCCGCATCGTTGCTTATTATCTACCTATTTACCTACTATGGATGTACCTAGTCTAGGCCTGTGAAATGTAAATATTTTAATTAGTTGTTGTCGTGTCGGGAATAATAAAGAATTTATTATTAGGTATATGAACTGGTACAACATACATCTGTAGCATAATGATATACTCAAGAAAATGTATCAGAAATGGCAACAATTATTTGACGTCAATTTTGTAATTAAAGTTTAACCACAGAATAGATAAATAGTACAAGTAGTTTAACTAAATGATATTAAAATTAAATTTAGAACATTCTAACTGCAGATTCACTGCTAAAAGTAGGCTTCAAAAGAAAAGAACTATCGAATATTCGATATTTTTGGAACCAAACTTCTGAATTGCACGATTATTTTTTCTGCGAATCGCATCTTCTACAAGGTTTTAGTTAAGGAAACGTATTCTGTCTTCGATAACAAAATAAATACGTAGGTATCGTGATATTTTACGCTACTATTGAATTGCATAATTAAAATCGTTCGTGGGTTTGAAAATTTAATTGGACAGAAGCATTTGTGTTTACGAGAATCCGGAAAAAATACAAACAACGATAATTTATTTTTAAGATAAATTATACAAAAATGATGAATTGTCCAAAAATATGAAGGCAAATGATTAAAATTTTAAACATACCTATTTTAGTACTTACCTTCCCTATGATAATGAAAGTCAATGGGTAAGAATTTAACAATAATTTAATTATTAAAAGTAACCCAAACAAAAGACATCAACGCGTGAATCAAAACTAATTAAAAGTTTATAATCATGATCAAGTTGTTCAATTGATAAGTAAACTTAAGATAGTTAGGATTCCTTATTCGATTGTTAAAGCCACAAAAGATATATTTAACATCTCATAGTCACTCATCTCAACTCATCAATTCACAAAAAAGCCGTTCTGATGAGTAGGTAGGTACCTAACTCAAGTGACCGCAGGTGAGTGACCGAGTCCTTGACCCACCGTCGGCGTCCCGGCCGGCATATCAGCCTCATCATTAGACTAGACAACTTGCCTTAAATATAACGTGTGAGAAAGTAGGTGAAAGTCGGATAAATCGAGAGCTTTGTTACCACAGCTTTGTAGTTGTCGTTTTTTGGAAGATTGAGGTTACTTATTATATTATTGTAGTCAAATAGCACTTAAGAAATACCTATGTATTGAATGGAAATATTGATGTATTCGCTTTAAGTAGGTAAAATTATTGTTATTCGTACGTCTGCTGCGCTTCGTTTATGTTTGTTACTAGCGTGCCCGCGGTTTCACCCGCGTAAGTCCCGATTCCACGGTAATATCAGGATAAAAGTAGGCTATCTGTTATTCTAGATCTACACCTACCTACATACCGAGTTTCATCTCAATCGGTTCTGTAAGTTTTGTGTGAAGGACCAACAAACAAACACCCACACTCCCAAATTTTAACTTTTATATCAGTAGAATTGGTTAGCGTACTTAATGCTATATTATGTTACTAGTATACTAGTGATCTTTCTTCTATATCTATCATCATTTATATGAGTATTGGTAGGTAAGATACCTACCTACCTAAAATGCGCAGCTGTGCAATAATGGCTGGTTTTTTTTAGATTTTTATACTAATAATAGGTAATCATTAAAGTAAATTGGGTGGGTACGCGATACTATTGTTAAATGTTAGGTTATCTATCAAGACAGTCTGTTATTAATTTATTATACTCGTAGGTATGCCTTTACTCGGCAGATATTCTTTGTGTCTACTGTTCTCGCCTCTTTATAACCATAATTTTGCATTGTTTATTGTACATAATAGCTGAATAAGTATATAAAAGGAGTTTGATTTGTTTATTAACTACTGCACGTGGACATGGCATCTTGTAGATCTATGTCTATAAGTAAAATATGTACATATGTTTAATTTTGTTTATTATAAACTCAACATCCAAGATATATAATAATAATGCATACATATAGCAGCTTACGTACGTACGTGGATAATAATTTTACATGAAACATTTCCGCATTTTGATGCTTTATTGGAAGTCGTGCGTACCTATTTATCTGTCGACCGACGGTTTATTGCTCTACCAATAGTTCTCTTCAGTCGTGAACGGTTGTTTTGAACTGATGAGACGTCAAGAAAAATAAATAAATCTCCGGTTTAAATTAATTTAATGTTAATTCGTGTGCGACCCAAAAGATTACTATATTACTGTCTAGTTAGAGACTCGCACGTGGCCGGTTTTTTTGGTTTTATCTTGAATATTTATTATTCGAAGAACGTTAAGTTGGCCACTAACTTTAAAAATAAAAGTATAACCTTGTCAAATGAGGCATATCAGTCAGTGTAACGCGGGGCGGTACGGTATAGCACCGGGCGGCGCACGCGCATTTGTAGCCGTGACGCGACTACCGTTACTCGGCACACTCTTGTCAAGCGACAAGCTATCCTGCTTTCTAATGTATTATGAAGGAAATATTAGGTTTATCTAGGAGTTATCCTTGCGATATAATTTCATAAGGTTATAGTAATGATAATTGAGTAAATGAGCAAGTTGTTGCATTCGACAGTGAGGGAGTGATGGGACAACTGCCGGCTGAACAAAACTTCGCATTTTTTCGGTCTATATAGTTACGATATCCCTAGATTGCTTTTGTTTTTCAAATCTGTGTGTTGGCAACTCACAAAACTTGAGTTATTTATTCTTCTATTAAAAATAGGTATAAAAGTCATCGTATCTAACGTACGATTTAAAACGTAACATACGAACGACAACAGCCATTAGCGCGGAATGTATCACCGCTACCTAGACATTCTTAATACTCAACTTAGAAAATCGATTGCCAACAATGAAGTCTTTGCGATTTATGTGGCTCATACGTTGTCGGCGACAAAATGGCCATAAAAGTGGAATCATCATTGATGGCATGTAGTGTAAAGCAATTTATAGATGTGGCGCGCGGCGCAAGGGCGACAATCGATGATCGCAATTTGCTACGATTGCGAACAATTACCTATCTACCTTCTGAGGAATTCAATCTTAGCCTTTGAAATAGGTACAATCTTACTAATATTATAAAGATGACAGTTTGTGTGTATGTTTGTTGCTTCTTCGCACAAAAACCGCTAAACCAATTACGACTAAACTCGGTATGCAGATAGCTGAACATCTGGATTTACACATAGGATACTTTTAATCTACTGATCTACGCGGGATCGTGACTTACGCGGGCGAAACCGTGGGGCGAAGCCAGTAAAACTATAAAAACGTCATGGTAGGTAGCTCAATCGTGAGAATATGTAGCAAAGAAGTACCAATGATACAGCTGACAAAAAAGTGATTATGTAATATGTCAATTTTTTTATTATTATCCTTACATTTTATTTTTTGTCCAGATCCCTCACGAATCTATTAAGTTTTTTCTCAATCAGTCTAACTATTGTATAGCATAGCATAGTAGATATTATTATTAGGTACCTATGTAGGAAAATTGACTCGATAAACGTATCATCCACTTTGGGTGGTACATACATAGACCCTTTATTTATATCAAGTTTCATCATAATCGTACTTAATTCAGTAGTTTTTGCGTGATTGAACCACAAACAAACAATCTAAACTTTCGCATTTATAATATTAGGTGGGATTACTAAGCTGTGTGAACTACTAAATTGATCAATGTTTTGTCAAGTATCACCATTTGCGAATACAAGACATAACATTAAATATCGCTCATGCAGTACCTTATGTAACGTCTAATAATAAACCTCTATACCTACAACAACTCAAATAATTCATCTCAATAGAACATGAATAGAATATGAATAGAACAATATATATCAACTGTAATCACTGCCTCCGTGAGTCGCAATATGAAACCGAAGGATTTCTCACAAAAAGTTTTCCTGTATTGAGTATAATAATATTTTACTCGGCTCCATTTAATAGTCGTGAAATAATGACTGTCATTATACGTAATCTGCTGGAAGGTTGACACCGATACAATGAGTTTTCGTGTCAAAACGTCGCGCATCGCCGTGCTAGATACAATACAAGAAACATCTTCCCATGAAAACTTGTTTCAAATTAACAAAATGAATAATCATCTAGGAATACTTATTTAACATAGTTCGCTATGCTTTGCTGATTGTAGTTATAATAATGCCACATAATTATCATTGTCGTACCTACATACTTCAACCTGTAATGTACAATGCCGCTTTTAATATTCCCATTTACTTACATAATGAATTGCTATTAATCATAATTTTGCGATTATGTCATTCTAGGTCTTCACGTAAGACATGTTCAATGTTAGTGAGTAATTCATTAGTTCCCGTGTTTATGTTCTACCATGACCCACACCATGAAGCCTTGTACACCAATTACATTAGATAAATATACGGAGGTTAATTGGCGAAAACTTGTTAACGTTAGTTTGTACCATTTTAAACAAACGTGTGATGTGTAGAGTTCTATTCTGCGAGATTAGCTTAACTTCGTACGTGCAGGTGGCAAATGAGACACGCGTAGACAGACAATGCTTTTTGTCTACACGTCTATGCAGCCTGCCAAAGGAATACTCCTGTTCAACGCTTTATTCTAACACATTGTACCAAGTAGGGCATGCAATATCGGAAGATTTTCAATCCCGGGGCGATATCGATATTAAGAGCTCAATCCCGGGATCCCGGGATTGATACTGGGATTTTAGATATCGTTAAAAAAGCGAATTTAATACAATAAAAATGTGTTAAATATAAAATATTTAATATACTTAAGACTCTAGTGGTTTCATTACGTAAATAAGTTACCCCGAGGGCCGTCCACCCCATCATTTTGGAAATATGGCGGACAAAAAGCCTAAACCCGAAAGTGTCTAAACTTTCGCGCCAAATCCTAGGCGCACCACTAAAATGATGTTAGCAGAAATTTTTTGCATGCGAGCTTGTATAAAAAATACTTGTCTTAAAAATTGCAATTAATCACGTTACTTTCATTGTTTTAAACATTTTACCAATTCCCTACGCTTCTAAATCTTTACAGATCTCTTCCTCAGGGGTAGACTAATTTGGGTTTAATTTTAATAGTTCCATTCAATCATTCCATGAGGAAAAATATAGCTAAAAACCTTAATTTATACCCAAATAGTAAATTGCTCAAATCTCGATATCGGATCACTCAATCCCGGGATTATAATATCGAACTTTTGCGTCCGAGATCCCGGGATTACGATATCCCGGGATCCCGGGATTCATGCCCTAGTACCAAGCGTTATTGCTAAATGGGATCTGTTCCAGACAGTCTTTGGATGGATACGAATCAAAGAAATTTGTGCAGATACAAAATTTGTCTAAAACACTCCCGATACTCAAATGAAATGAGTGGTACAGTAAGGCTTTGTAAAATCTACTGCTTTTCAATGTTGTTTGGAGTGTTTAACATAAAAGTATCTACCCCACCACACATAATGCAATGGTATGACACGTAGGTTGCGTTTAAAACGTCTTTCAATAATGTTAAACAAATAGTATCTATCCATTACTATTGTTTATCTCCACCCTCCATACTCAGTCAGGGCAGTGGCCACTAGTGGCCAGTGTTTAAAGAACGAACATTCAATTAGCAGCTGAGCACGCAACTAGGCCTGGATGGAGGTCGTCACCTACTACAAGGCCGACCGCTCTAAGAATACCCTAGCTAGATGATGTGTTAAGTTATGTTGTTCTTATGCCTGTCTTGTTATAAAACTTCGTTAAATATTGTACAGTACGAGAACAGTGAAACTTGCATAGCTAGCAACAGAAAGATTGAATTATAATAGGTAGAATTAGGTAGACATAAAAACTTGGATCTTCTCCATAATATCTTCTTTCTTCTTGCAACATTTTAGTTTTATAAAGTGAAAATGTCGCGTTGTTGGTTTGGAATGAATACCTACTAATCAATAATTCTTACTGTTTTTTGAAGTCTGTTAAAAATAATTTAACGTCACAGAAGTAAACGTACAAAATATAAGCCTTAAACTTTTTCCGCATTCGTCAAAAAGTTTTAGGCTTATATTTTGTACGTATATCCCTCGCCTCTACTCTAACGTTGATTGATTGATCTGTATTCAAAGCGAAAACAAACATCAATTTAACTTGACCGAAATTCTAATTTTTTCAATTTTGCGCGAGATATTTTTTATTTGGAATATATTTTGAAATTAACATAATACGTACGTCGTCGTACGTACGTACAGTCGTACACATTGTTTTATTTATCTATCTGTACGTGCCCTATAACTGACCATACTCGTACCTAAGTATACTATTTGATTCCATGTCCTCCGAGCGAGCGATGTTCCCGGTTACATCGCTCTCCCCCGGGACCCCGGGGTCCGCTTTAACACACGTCTAACACGTCACACTTTAAGTCTTATTGACCACATTTACTGCAAATAGATTTGGCTATGTACGGCCACCCGCCTGTCTAACACCAACCCTATAAGATCACCCGCCACCGCGCTTGTTAATTGTTTCAATGTAGAAAACAGCAAACAATACAACTTAATTAGCAAACGAACTTTGTACGAGTCATTTTAATTTAGTTATTAGTAGCGTAAGTGAGCGTAAAATTGGCGTAGATACGTGTGTATACGACAACCACGTTCAGTCGGTTCATAAGTATTTATCGGTAAAATCTAGGTACATAATAAAAAGTATTTGTGAACTTAGGGTTTGATCCCGTGGGTCTATGGTTACAATTGCCTACCTATCTGTCAAATAAATGCCTCCAGCTATCTTCATACCGAGTTTCATCAAAGTCAGATTATCTAGTTTTGTTTTCGTAAAAGAGGGAAGAAAGAATTTAATTCCTCATAAATAAAGAAAATAAAAATGTTCATAGTTCCCTTACGATTCGGTACGAGTTGTTTGTTACTCACGTAGATACAGCAGAAGCGATTCCACTATGGCAACTCAAAGTGCCTAAACGTGTAGTCACGAAGGAAGCTATTGTGGTCGTAGTATACCTCCCGCCGCTGACCGAGCAGTAGCATCGATCAATGAGTGGTGCACGTGTAGGTAGGTAGAGTAGGTAAGGTACCTATTGAAGTGCAATAATGCATCGTCCATGGAGGCCGGCGAAGATATCGAGACCACGGATAGCGGGTCATCACATTGCGTATTCAATAGTCGCTTTAATGCCTGACCTAGTATTGCTATTCAAATTAAATTACCTAATAATGTTTTGTTGAAGTGTAGGTATGCATTTAGTCTACAAAATGATGGGCATTCGTAGCTATTATATACATCAAAACAGAACAAACACATCAAAACCTAGGAATTTAAGTTATTTTTCGGTTTAGAATCGCGTTTTAATTTTCTGACGCCGATTTTAAGAACGTCGCTCGTCGTTCGGAGTATAGTGTCGTTACGGGTACGTTGGTTTAGTTTTAGTCGTCTGACGATAAAAGCAAAATATAATATAATTACTAAGATTAAACTAAATAAATAGATAACTTGTAGTAAAATTAAAAAAGCTAAACTACAAACGAAATAATTGCGACGGTAAAAATATTGACAGAATCGATACACCGTGTTTAATAAAATAATCTTGCTGTTATTTGTACTTGATGACAGTAATCAATTGTCCACCCAAGTCCCGTTGGAGGAAACCGGCGTATTTTAGGTGAAGAGTGAAACCGACATGTCCTAGAAAGCAAAGGCGTGTCTTTTGCCAAACCGGATTTGGCATCCATGACCAATTTCTTAAGAGTTCATTATCCTAATTATGTAGGATACCTGTAGCTAGGATGAAATAACTGAAATTGCCTACGTAATTGAATGCATAATTTTAGCATTCTCTTCAGTGGTCCCATGGTGTAATGGTTAGCACTCTGGACTCTGAATCCAGCGATCCGAGTTCAAATCTCGGTGGGACCTATCTTTTTGTCGACATAATTTAACATCTTGTGTAAATTTAGAAAGGAATAGGACTAGTTTTTTTTGTTAGACTATTTTAAAGACGTAAACTGTGGCTCAGTTGGCTCTTAGAATGCTCTCTGATAAAAGCCAGTGGAATTTCGGCTACCGTCTTTGATAAATGTAACTTAACAAAAAATATGACCGTAGTCCTGCATCATCAAATTGAAAGAAACAATTAAATATAATTTCGTGGTTCGTTAATTACAACACCGCATTTCAGACGGTCGGACGATGTTTTTCGCGGAGTTCAAAGCTCTCACCACGCAACGAGTGGTTGCAATTACTCGGCAGATGTCAATATATGACATGATAATAGGCCTTATGTATCTTAACTTAATAACTTAATACTTAATAACTTAACTCTTAATAACTTACTGTTGTCCATATTATCAAGCTTTAGTTGCATCAGTATCAGCAAACTCTAGTATTTAAATACTTTCCGAAGCACTTCTTAGAACGGAATTAAATTGGCCGTGTTCAACGGCATAATTATGTCATTATTACACTCATTAGACATTTCTTGGAATAATGCCAAAAGACAACAACAAAATATATTAAATAGGTATAGATGAGATCAGATTGATTTGGGTAATTAATTTGTAAGTACATGCCTAATCGATTATATATATAGGGGTACCAAACAGAATATTAAATCATTTAGTTTAGTTTAGCATTCATAAAATTAATGCTCTGGATAGACGAACTGAGACTACTGCGTGTAGTGCAATTTGGGTCGTCAAAAAAGCGGTAGATAAGATGGTACTTAATTACGCAAGTTTACTTCAGCTCAGTCGCAAAGCAGTGTGGTGGGCCGAGCAAGTTGTCATGCCGGTCTATAGAGAACTTAAAGCGAATTTCGGGACTGGGGTAATTATCTCCGAAGTCCTTAAACAACATTGTACGGCGTATTGTACTTACGTGATTGGTTTTATATGATTAACTGCACGATGTGACAGGCGAGGCAAGCAGCCGGGATGGATGGCCCACCGCGGGCGGTTCCCGCGCGGCGTTCCCATCAACTCGCCGACATTTTACCGAAAATTGCAGCGAATGTCGAAGAAAGATTGATAACTTATTGAGGCAAATGTCACGATTGATATCGATTGGAATTCTTGCGTTACAAACTTATTTATCAAGTTATGGTACCTACGATAGTTAGATACCTACTACAGTTTCCGAATTCAGGGTTAGTTACATATACTTAGATATACCTACATTTGTAAGAGTCACCGCAAAAAAAATTGAAAAAAAAAACCATTTGAAAATATCCATTTTTCTCCCGAGCAGCTAGCTAGGTATGTACCTACTTGGTTTCGGGCTTCGTTTGCTAGGGTAAAATATTGTTTCAGAATTCTTTGCAAATAGTTTTTAGCTTCATCAATAATAATTAGTCATTTTAGGCACTCCATCAGACCCCAACTGTTGACAAAATACCAATGGGTTTTTGTAGGTCCAGCTGCCTATTAATCTCTAAGCTAAAGGTTGCCCCACATACCCTCGACTCCAGGGCAATCATACATATACCTAGTAATAGTTAGAAATAGGTGTCATGTTATGTTACTTACCATTATTTTCCAATTGTTTCAGAGTGAATACAGGTTCGCTGGAGGCGGGTACCCTCGCGTCGCATCAACTACCAGTCGGAGCGGAAGTCTGTGTTCGGCGGCGCTCATCGGAGGAGCCTTACTCGCTGCCGTAGCTGTCCTAGGAGTTGCTGCACTTGCATTCTACATGGGAGCACTTAGACCTGATAATGGAGAACGTAGGTTCCATTCACATTATTCGACGGCACGGTCAACTACCACAAACCTTTGACCAATATTATAAAATTATAGTTGCCTGCACGGAACTGACCAGGGCAAGTCGTAATATCACCTACATCTTAGTAACATTGAATAAAGAAGGTGATGGTTTGCCCTAAAAGTTTGTGCCCTAAAAGTTTGTTAAATTGTTACTGCAATTTAACAAACTTAATGGTGAATCCACACCGCAGTGACGTTTTGTTGACTAACATTATATAACACGCTATTGGTGTTGAGTTGCGTTCACTAAAAGGAACATGTGGACCTAAAAATGATATAAGTTAAAGTTATCGCGTTAATCTTGTCATTTAATGTTGTTGGTCAACAAAAAGGAACTGCGGTGTGAATGCACCGGGAATAAATTGAAATCCAAATCTTTAACGATTGGCGTATCACTTGAAATTAATTAATAAATAAAATAAAAGAGAGTTTACGTATTAGTTTGTTTGTTTTTTCGTTTCTAGCCATGATCTCGTTCGAGGGCACGTTCCGGGTAACACGTGGTGATGTCTACGGAGGCGCGCCCGGTAGCCCCGCGTGGAGAGAGCGCGCGCGCAGGTACGGCGCTGCGTTGCGGCAAGTGTTCGCCGCACCGTCACCGCTGCGTCATGCCTTTACAGGAGCCCTCGTTACTGGTTTCGGGGATAGGCGATTGGATGTCAATTTCAGACTGTATTTAGATAGAAGAAAAATACCAAGGTATCAACAGTTTTTCTGGCTGTAATATAGCAAGACGACTTGTTAAATTGCTTTTCCATATATTTTTTTTGTTTCAGCACTGTATCTAACATAGAGGAAACCTTAAAAAAACTATTAATACAAGACATAAATTCTAAACATCCTGCCTTTGGGGCGACGATAAAAGTAGACACATCCAGTATTATAATTAAGCGTGACTTAGAACACACATATCATTCGGAATCCTTTGTAAAAGAAGCGTTAAATGAAAGCATGGCATCTAATTATCCAAAAGTACAAACGCCTCAGAACGGAAAAGATAAAACACTTCAGACACGAGTAGGTGTTGTAAGAAAAACAACAGTAAAACCAACAAATAAACGAGATCCAGACGAACCTGATATTGACACAGAAAATATACCAGTCGTGCAAGGCTCGTTTCAAATAACCAAGACCGAAGCAGATATTACCGAAAATAAACAAAACTCTGGTCCAGTAAAGCATGACGATAAAAATACGCATAAGACATCTACAGCTGCGAAAAGTACAACAACAACTAAAATACCGGCAACAAGAATTACAACGACAAAGAGAGTTCCTACGAGTACACCAAAGAACAGGCCTTTCACTATAAAATCCACTCTAAATGTTAAAACAAAAACCGAGTCGACACCCAAAATGGAAGTTGAACATAGTACTAAAAAAATTGGTTCATCTACAACAGTGTCACCGTCGCGTACAACCGTTTCTTCGACATCAGCGTCTACAACAGCGAATAATGTATCACAAATATTATTCGATTTGTTGACCAACGAAAACCATTACAAAGATTTACCAAAAATTGATACATTGTTTACTGTTCCTCATGTTAATATTGACAATGAACCTTGGCGTCCAATTACTCAGCCTTACTATGAAACTACAAATAAGCCAACAAAAAAACCTTCGTTGTCAACAACAGAAAGTATTAGTGACCTAAACGCTGAGGACAGAATGGGTGTAGCTGAAGTAATAGATGACATTTCAATTTTAGAAAGTGTATTAACTCCTATACCTCCCGTAAAAAATAGAGTCACCCGCAAACCAGTAGGACTACATAACAAAAATGCATATCTTGGAGTACAAAATTCTAATCCTGTCTACACTAGTTTTACATTGCCTACTTACGCACCACCTTTAAAAAATATGGAAACTTTAGGTTCAAGCTATCCCAAGCCTTTTCCTATACCAGTAGACAAAATTAGTTCAGTAGTAGAAGGTATTATTAGCACAGATGATGATGATGATGACGGGAAACCCGTCTTCAGACCGCCACCTCAAGATAAAAAGACATCTGCTACTATAAATGTTTTAGAATTTAACCAAAATTTGAATGATACTCAACAAATTTCAATAGAAGGTGGCTCAATAATAAAGAAGCATAATTCTACAACAACAACTTCATCAACAACTACAACACCATCAACGATACCACCAAGTACAACTAGTGAAATAACTTCCAGTTCGACTGTCTCTACTACTACCATCACCACGAGTACTGTGTCTACTACTACAGAAGAAAAAGCTAATGATACGCAATATTTAGAAATTACTGAATACACTAATAACACGAGTATAAAAGAAAATTTAACTAGGCGCCCCAACAATAAAGTATCAATAATTCCCAGTACCAGTGCACCTCATCACTCTTGGGAATTAGTAAACACTTCTACAAATGACAGAAATGAAACACCTAATAAATTATCACCTGAAAAGTTTTATAATGATACTCTACAGGCTATAATTACAAAAAATGACGCAGTATTTCCAAATACAACGCCTAGATTTCCAAGTAAAGTTTCCATAATGAGAAATATAACGGATTTAATAAAAAAATATACACAAAAACCTACTGAAAAAGTGGAAATCGTTGAAGAACGTCACAACCACAACAAAATGGGTTCAGTAGAAGTAGTGCTAGACGAAGAAATAGAGACTACAACAGCTGGCGCCGTAATAACTCTCTTACCTGCAAAATCCAACCTCGGTGTCAATCGTCCGTTAAGACCTCGTCCTCTAATTAGAATTCAATCACAACCAGAAAAAGAAAACCTTCGAAGTTTTTTTCCAGATGATCAAGAAACTCAACAAGCGATAAGGAATTTACAATCTCAAAATTATATAAAGAACAAAGATAGTGAAGATATAACTGAAAACTCAGACATACCAACAAATGAATCAGCGACTGAGTATGATTATTTGAGAGAATCTGAGGAAAATCCAGCTTCTATTGGAACTCGGTTCCCTAAATCAAATGAAGAATTAAAGTTTTCTAGTAGCAACAATTTTAAAGCTAAAGATTTGCCAGAAGGAACGTACAGAGTATCATATCACGTTACAGGAAGTGTAAGCAGTAAACAAGCAAACATGACTCAACATTTACCTGCTTATGAATTGTCACTTGAACCAGATGTTGTTTTAGAAATACCAGTTAATCAAAGCAATACTTTAACAATTGATAAGTTGAAACAGTTAGCCAATTTAGCAACCATATCAGATAGCAATAATAATACGTTATTTCGGACACCTGGGGGTGGTGTGATATCGACGAAAGCAATACCTTCTAGTTACACACTCAATCAAGCTGGATTCAAAATTCTCACAAAGACTTTTAATAAGGCACAGGCTTCAAAACAAGATGATAATAGTTTAGACAAGCCAGAGAAAAATTACAACAAACCTCACAAATTCAATAAAGAAAAGGAAAATTTTCCCGCAATAGAATTAATAATTGAAGGTGGGTTGAACGAATGTAATAAATCGATATTTTTTTTTTAAATATGCAGGTATTTATTTTGTGACGAATATAATTTCAGAAAAGTGTGACAATGCAACGTCTTTCCGATGTTCTAATGGTGCTTGTTTGGCACTTACCTCACGATGCAATCGACTGTTGGATTGTTCTGATGGTGAAGATGAACGTTCTTGCTCCTGTGCGGACTATTTACGTGCGGAATTTTCTCAATCCAAGATTTGTGACGGAGTCGTCGACTGTTGGGACTACTCTGATGAAAATAAATGCGGTAAAACTTATTTATTCTAATTTAACTTTAATAACTATATAATAATAAGAAAGTTGGGTAAAATGATTGATTTAAATCTCATATTTCTGATCTAGAGTAATAAATTGTTTTCTTGTTGGTTTCCAGATTGGTGCAAGGAAGGTCAATATGTCTGCGCTAATGCTAAACAATGCCTCGAAATGAACCAAGTCTGCGACGGGACTCCTGATTGTCCATTTGGAGATGACGAGAAAAGTTGCGTTGCTTTAGCTGACGAACTGGAGGACAATGAAGTTATCCCATATAATGAAGAAGGTACTTAAGAGGTCAAAAACTTATTTTTCCAAAAAGCACCAACGGCTCTTATACAACACACTTATCTTTTCTATGTGTCAGGTTATGTAATGGTCCGCAAAAGAGGTGTATGGGGAAGATTGTGCGTGGAGAGCTTCGCCGAAGTAGTGGAGCAGGCGCATAGTTCTCTGCAACTGCCTGATCTTGGTAGAGCAGTGTGTCGGGCTATGACTTTTGAGTAAGTTGATTTTTATTAAAACCGAAACAATCATTTAAGGCACACCAAATACTTCGTCTAGTGATAATACACTGGCCTGTTTCAACGTCAACCTTCAGGCCTTGGGATTCCATGTCTATCTCTAGTCTAGGGACTCCGTCCAGGGAGCTGATTGATGTTATATTTTCGCGTTTCAGGACTGCAGGCTGGGCTCGTGAAGCCCGCGAGGGTCGTAAGTCTAGCTCTGCTGGTTACTGGGAGGTGTGGCACAATAAGGGAGCTCGGGCAGCCGACACACGACTTTCGTTCCGTCGTGCATCGTGCGCACGACGTCGTGCATTGCGCGTGCGCTGTACCGACCTCGATTGTGGTGTCAGGCCGCATGCTGACGCACAGCAGCCAAGGTATGAACCTTTTCATTTTTGACTGGCAGCTGGCTATTGGTTGCGCCGGCGCGGCGGTTGACCATGTAGGTAGATTAACTAAACGTTAATTTATCGTTTTTAAGGAGTAAATCAATAATCAAGTAAAGACAGAAAGATTTTACTCGACTATTACTTCTTATTAACGAATGAAATAGTAGCAAATATTAGGGGTAGGATATTAATCGAGTGCTATTGCCAAATATAACATGCAAATAAAATCTGAATCTGGTTCATCAAATGTCTCTATCTAAATGGTCCAATAAGGCATATCAGGTAAAAAGCCGGTTCCGAAAGTTGGCACATGCAAATGAGTAAAGCGGTTCTGCTGCGTAAGTGCGCTGTTCGCCAGCTTTCGGCATCAGCTTTGTACCTGATATGCCTTCAGGCCGGAAGAGGTAACTGAGAGCATCCGTCGCGGCAGGGTGGTGGGCGGCGACGGCGCGGCGGCGGGCGCGTGGCCGTGGCAGGCTGCGCTCTACCGGGACGGAGACTTCCAGTGCGGCGCCACGCTCGTGCATCGACAGTGGCTGCTCTCGGCCAGCCATTGCTTCTACCAGTGAGTATACACTACTTTAGGCAATTGTATCTACATACAGTTGGGCATACCCCCCCTTGAGTTTCTTGTGTTTTCTTCTCATCGGAAGGCGCGTTCTGAAACCACACTAAAATCTTGACATTTCTAAGCGAGCATGTCATTTATACATGTTCTAATCTAAACGAATAAATATAATATTTGACTTTGACTATAATATGTATCCAGGTATTTTTTCACCAAACTGAAGCATCACTCTTATACTTTACCCTCACTCATTTCCTTCCTTAAGTCCTGTCTAATCATTCATTGTACGTAAACGTAAGCCGATGTAGCCGCTAAAAAGGCCAGCGGAACTTGATACTCTGCCATCTTCCTAACTTCTAGACGAACGTGCTATATCTTAGGCCATATCATCACACACTGTTGAGATGAACAAACGAACATCTATCGATTGTTAAAACAATACTTACCCACCTTACAGAGCCGTAGAAGCGCACTGGGTGGCCCGGCTGGGTGCACTACGTCGCGGGGCGTGGCCGCGCGGGCCGTGGGAGCGCGTGGCGAGGGTTCGACGTATAGTGTTGCATCCGAAGTACGCAGCACGAGGGTTCCGGAACGATATAGCATTGCTGCAGGTGAGACTTGCCTGACTGCCTATAAGCTTATCTCTTTTTAAACTGAAAAATAATATTAGGTGCGTACATTTCTACTCTATCCAAAGGTTTTGATATAAGTAAACCAATCAGCCAGATTCGCCATGTGCGCGATGCTGTAAGGATGCTTTTAAAGCTCTTATTCCAAAGCTTCTTCTTCTTCTTTTCGTGTAGTGGTGTGGCTCACCTAGTGTTAGAGTTTTCAGGTCGCCCTAAGGCTTCTAACATGACCTAACGATTGCTATCAGAAATAACAACCGGGACCAACTGCTTAATGTGCCATCCGAAGCACGGAGGAACTCGAGAAAATGATTCCAAAGCTAAAAGGACTATATCATAATTTTCATTACCAGGTGGACCCGTTAGCACTACACGCTCGGTTACGGCCGGCCTGCCTGCCGCCAGCCCGGGCTCCGCCACCTGCAGGCCGACATTGCACCGTTTTAGGATGGGGACAGCTTTATGAACACGAACGAGTATTTCGTAAGTATTATTTACAAATATAACGAAATATTATGTAACACGAGTGAAAATACAGCGTATGTAGATACTTTTCTATGTTTGTTGCATCTCTCTGAATTACGTATTTTTACTTCGTTTTCAAAACCTTCAATACACCACCTAATTATGATTAGTTTTTTCCATTGTCCTGGTCGTCGAACTTCATAAATGTGGACCTACGTAAATTGTAAAAGAATATCTTACCTAATATCTTCTTATATATAAAACTAGCTGACCCGGCAAACGTTGTTTTGCCTTATAAATTATAGATAGTAGCGGATTCTCAGACCTACTGAATGCGCATGTGGAGTTTGGTGGAGATCGGTGAAGCCGTTTCGGAGGAGTACGGTAACTAACATTGTGACATGGAAATTTTATATGTCACAATGTTAGTTACCGTACTCCTCCGAAACGGCTTCACCGATCTCCACCAAACTCCACATGCGCATTCAGTAGGTCTGAGAATCGGCTACTATCTATAATTTATAAGGGAAAACAACGTTTGCCGGGTCAGCTAGTTTATATATAGAATTGTAACATGACTATTGTCGGACGTGGTCACCTGTCCCGCAAGCAGTTCGCAGGGCGAGTTCGCTCCACTTGCATTTTTCTTATTTATATTTCATGCACGTGTTAATAAGTATACGTTATTGTACATTCCAGCGGATACACTCCAAGAAGTAGAGTTGCCTGTGATCTCGACGGCGGAGTGTCGGCGGCGCACGCGCCTACTGCCGCTCTACCGCGTCACCGACGACATGTTCTGTGCGGGCTACGAGCGCGGCGGACGCGACGCCTGTCTCGGGGACTCGGGCGGACCTTTGCTCTGCCAGGTAAACATACGACAGCTATGTAACTCCGAACAACATAACAAAAAAACCTCAAGAGTTTCTGGTGTCTTCTTCTCATTGGAGGTTGCGTTCCGAAGACACAGTAGATTATATATAATAACTGTCATTTCTAAGAGATATCTTGCTAATATCCGAATGAATAAACGTACTTTGATTTGATTTGGGTTGACTACTACACTTAATGTATCTAAAGACGTAAAAGGAACTGAATTTTAACTTCTTTGTTCACACGTTGCGGTTACCTGAAAGAGATCGTTTAGGGCTGTAGGCCAGCCTATTGTGCTAAGTGTGCGACGTTAGAATAAATACTTGGTATTATTTACTTTCTTAGTGGTTTCGCTATGCTAAGTTTTGAATGTTTTTTAAGGTTCGTAAATTTGATAAATAAATTTTAAAATATAAAAAATAGGAAGAAAAAATACAAATTCTATTTCGCAATGGAAATCAAACTTTTGCGTTGCAAGTGGTTGTTCCCCAACTCTACCTTGAGTAGTTCGAAGTGGAATATGAACTAATACTGATCTCGTTTCCAGGAATCCGATCGATGGTACGTGCACGGAGTGACAAGTAACGGCTACGGCTGCGCCCGCGCCTCCCGCCCCGGCGTCTACACCAAAGTCTCCAACTACATCGATTGGATAAACAACGTCATCAACACGCACACGCCACCAATCAACGACACAATCGATGACTTCGACAATGATGACTTCTACGGGGATTTAGAAGTCGCTGAAAATAAAAGAGCAGCTAGAATAGATACTTGTAGAGGGTACAGGTGTCCGTTAGGGGAATGTTTGCCCGCTTCCAGCGTCTGCAACGGATTCCTTGAATGTTCCGATGGAAGCGACGAGTCGAACTGCAGTAGACCTACTCCGAACAACTCTAGCATAGATCCTGATTAGATAGGTTCTTTATAAATTATCTTAGTTGTAAGTAAATTAAGAATGTAAGGATAATATCTAAATTCGACTGATATCTTGTAAGTAGTAGTTGTAAAAATTACGTCGAAGCAATTTTAATTCAATAGTTAAATTATTGGAACCCGTAACAGGTAGGAATATAATATCTATACGCCATAAACGTAACGATATTTGGGCTTCACTGTAAATATAGATTAATAATCGCCCGAATAGTTATAAAATTGCAAGTACGCAAAGCTATTATTTGTACTTACTATTTATTGAATTACATGGACGACCTTCTCCGTTTGAATAAGTCTCAGAATTATTATAATAGATATTCAAGTGGATGACGCCGGCCATAACTATTATGAAAATTAAATTATGTTCAATACCGATCAAATTACTTATAGTTTTATTTTACGATCAGTTAATATTATGAGGATATTAAAATATACTGGAGTATTAGCCCCAGAATGGTAATATCCTATTCCCCTTTTTTACAGCGGTCTCTTTCTTTGGTGTTTTATTGCACAGAAGGGATTTTATGGGTTTAGTTTACTGACCTCCATAATACACGCTGGACAGGAGATCGCGCACTGTTTGTGCCTATTTGATCTGCGCTATGTTGAGCTTGTTTTCTTTAATCACTATTAATATTCTCTTAGCGATCTCAGCTTTTTTTATACAGGCACACACAGGTATCTAGGAACAGGTATCTATTCCTTCCATGTACTGTGATACAGGTGACCGCGCTCCCCTGTAAAGGCCCCTCCCCTGGGGGGGGGGGGGGGGGGGTATCGCCCCCCATTTAGGGAACCGCTGGTCTAAGTAGTATGGTTTAGTGTTCCTTTCTACCTCTTTTATAACTTCTGTCAAATTAAAGTCTGGCAGGTGACAGATGTTTCGTTCTTTTACATGAAAACGGTTTTTTGATTATTCATTTTCAAAGAGTAGTATAATAGTACGGTTCATTTTGCTACATAGTATTTCATAATCAATATTTAAAATAAATAATACCTCTTATTACCATTAAATATATCATGCAGGAAAAATAGGTAATTAACATTTTGTGAAGATAATTTACGTTTATAATTTAAAATTTAATTTATAATTTAATTTAAATATTCTGAAATCTGGGAGTTGGCGTAAACAATGAGAACTTGTCAAACTTGAGAAAACTTCTCAATAGCAATTGAAAGTTTTTCAATTTTTATAAAGGTTGTTACAAAATAATAATGATCGATTTAGCAAGGAAATTGTTCAATCATCTCAACGGGTGTCCGCTGGTGTACATATTGTTCTGTTCATTTGTTGTTCACACGCTGTGTTCGTCACACCCAGGCCTTTCAGTTTATGTGTTCTATATGTACATTTATAAAGTTATAAGAAGGAACTACTTGAAATCTCAAGAACAACGCAAAAAGTATGTTATCGAATTGGAAGATATTCAGTTACAGGTGAGTTGGTATTTTACAGTAGGTACAATAATTGAAAGTCCAATTAAGGTGATTGCACATTAATCAGCAACGCACGCGCCGCACTCGCCGCATTTCGTAAAGAGCGTTGCGGGTGCAACATGCGAGATTTCACATCATTACATAGGTACAATGAATTGTGTGATCACCTTTAGACGTCTAAAACTGAATGCTGCTGTTTTACATGTTAACAGAGTGAGATAGTAAAAACGAAGTTATGCGTGTTCGAAGCGGAGTTGAATGAGCGTGTAAGGCCTCTGCGTCGCGAAGTGGAGCGACTGCGAGAAGTACGCGCGCGTGTGGCTGAGCTGATAGCCTCGGACGATGGGCTGCGGCACCTGCTGCATGCCGTCGGCGACTACGACCCCGATGGTCTTACAATACAGAACCCTGACCAACAGGCGCTTGACACGATCAGTTAGTAGTCAACCTAAACTAGGTCTTATTGTCTTACGTCTCGTCGTAGGTAGGTTTAGTTCAGCTTCCACACCCTTATTGTGCTCACGGGATGCAAGAGTGTGTCGAACCAAGTAGAACGATATTTAAAACCTTCAACCACACTTTAGAGATGCTTAAAGCTAGCTACAATTCTGGGATTTTGGTTATCCAAAAGATAAGATTAGATAGATAAGATAAGATTTGGTTCTCTTTATAGAGAAGATGAGGGTCACGTAAGTAAGAAGACCAACCAAGCGGCTAAATGTGGACAACTAAACTAAATGTTTGGACGGGTAGATAAGTACATTTAGATTCCATTTGGTCTCCAATGTGTATCCACTTTTCAGAAAATGAGTTGATGATTAGTTTACTTGAGCGTGTGATGTTAAAAAACGATGAAACATTGACTGGGCCCTCGAGAGCGCCGCTGGATTGCGGCGAGCACGCCGAGAGTTCTGGCGGTGCTGCCGTCGACAAGCTCAGCGACTACTCATCATTGTCGGACGTCGACATATTGCAAGACTGCCGCGTCAAGATCGTGAAGGTCACTAACGTATACAAAGTCGCCTATCTAAAGCATTACATCAAGCAGAAGAGACTGCGGCGCGCCAGCAAACGCGCATTGCTAAAGAAAAAAGTAGGTTATTAGACTGTAGTCCCATCGAAGTAGCTTTGCTCTCGACTACGACCGTACCTTATTAACATGTAAGAACGGCTCGCTCGGTTTTAACATTCACTTAGCCAAAAACGACTCTCATTTATTCATTCTGCAGATTATACTTTTACATCAAAGGAGACCCTTAATCTTCCCTGAGTCAACCACCCTGTTGACTTAAGCGATGTACCTAGTCTCTCGAGTAGAAAAAATAATTTCAGATGGAAAGTATTAAGGAGCTTTTGGAAGATTGGCAAAAGACGTTGAATATGGTGATCAATAGTAAACTGACAATCCTCAACATGGATCATTCCATCGACTTGGCGTCTCAAGAGGCGATGGGGGACTATTCCAAACCGTGCGAATCATCTGACTCCGACAGCGATATTAAAAATAACGATAATATGTTCTACGACGATTACAGAGGTAACCGATACGAGGTAAATATCCGATTTTATTATTCTGTTTGTTATCGTCTAGTAAACAGACTCATTATTTTCGAAAAAATATATTTTAGCTGACTCATCGTACTTAACACAACTTATATCCATCCAAGGCTCTTTCATCAATAAGCTAATTTGAAAAGGTATAAACTAAATATTTGAGAAGCATTCAATTGAGTCACTAAGTACGTGGTTTCGTAAGTTTCAAATACACAATGACACTTACACTTTACCTAAAACAGACCACACATGCACGAATTTCTTCATATGTGTGCTGTAGGTGCGTGTTTGTTTATCACTTTTTTAAAACACAATTCCAGCAGCAGGAAAGTCCGGTATCGCGCGACTACTACGACACACAAGAGTACGGCGACATGTTATACCGGAACCCAGGCGTAAACATCCCTACGTCTGAGGTGTCGTGCCTCAAGCCGCGGCCACACAAGATGGTGTCTATCGTCGAGGAGACGGGCAGTCAGCTGGCGATCGACGACACCAACGATAACGATACGAATGATGACGACGAGTGCCGGGATAACGTCGCTATTTGAACGGATTTTTTTATTGTATTTGCTTACATTTATTTTAATAAATAGTTTATTTTTATTTTTTGTTTCGTTACTTTCTAATTTAGAATAGGAGCATTTTTTTCTGCTCATTTAAAATAATTGCTGAATTTTCAATCTTATAGACGAAAGATATGAACTTTTCAATGAAATCTAACAGCACCAATTAAAAATGTCAGCATCTTTAAAAATAAATACTTACGTTCACTAATTGTGTTCGTTTGTATTTAACAGATATTTTTCCTCTGGGGATTGAAAATAACAGCCCAAAAACCAAGTCTGCTATAACAATCGTGTCTCAATAGAGTGTCGATATAATAGTAATTGCCATATTTGACGTGTATATGATACATTTAGTAGACAAATGTATCAAATACACGTCACTATAGGTACTATTCAAACACTATTCTTTCGACACTCTATTGAGACACGATTGTTATAGCAGACTTGGGACCCTGGGCTCGTATTATATGATTATTATAATGTATAAAACGCCTCAACATTGTTAGATTTTTCTGAATAACGGTTCTAGGTATAGAACTTGCCCTGGAGGACTATATTTAGAAAATAAGTAGCCAAAAAATAAGAACTCGTCACATTAGTTTCTTAAAAATAACTTTAATCTCTCGACGAATAAATTAACAAAATGCAAACTTTGCAAGAAATCAGACTGACATTATTAAATAAAATATTTATGAATTATTATTATTAATTATTAATAATCACGACGTCACAATACACGGATCGATAGTACTTAAATAATACTCGAATTAAATACGGTACAATTATCATCATAATACAATCATAAATTAAAATATCGAGTCTTAAATAATAATCATAGTCAGCGAATTATGTAAAAAAGCATTAAGAGCCCGTTTACAATTTTGAAACTTTTTTTTTTCAAATAAGACTGCGATGTTAATGTTTTCTCAAAATACCAAGCCGGTATATTTAACAAAAAAACATCTTGGGCTTGCGCCCAAACTAGAATAAGCAATGAATAACAATTCTCCGCAATATTCTTAATTTTTTATGATTGACCAACAAGCACAAAGGACGATTTATGCGTAGAAGTGGTTTCGTTGCTCATTCCAGTTTGGTCGTATTGAGCCTAAGTAGTTCAGTTAATACTTTTTGTGGAAGTTTTATTTCAGAAACATACATGACGATTTTAATATGCTGGATATTTTGAGAAAACTACCTATTCATCTATTTATTTGAAAGAAAGCATAAAGTCGATCATCTTGAAAATAAGTTACGTAAACCGACTCTTAAATTGAGACCGAAAAAAATGTTCGCCGAACGGGGTTATTTATCATTGCGTTATTAAAAAAAACGTAGCAAACAGTCGAGAATGAAAACCTTCACTTAAAATTAACTCGAGACAGTCACACGGCTTACACCTAAGTATTCCCGTACCGAAGGGTACTCCATACTCAAACAGAGTTACAAATACAAAATAAAACATGTAAGAAACGATTTACATAAAGGCCAGTAAATATTTGAATACAGTTATGTCTAAGTCATATTATATTAGATTTTTTATAATCATTTAATACTAAAAAACGAGAAAAATGAGCAAGAAATGAAGATAACTCTTTAATTAGGGTAATATGAGACCGAAGGTACACACCGGGAACTTCGTAATTGTGCTAAGAAATAATGATCGGGACGGACCTATAGGTATGTCATTTAGTCTATAAATGATTGATTCTCAAAATTACAACTAAATCTACTAAAAGCCATTCACTCAAAAAACCTAAAACGAATACCAAGTACAAAATCTCATTCATCGGAAAGTTGCAAGTCAGTGCAATTGTCATGGGACAATATCCCGTAAATCCGACCAATAAAGTAAATCCCTTAATTTCCGTATTAGGTATTTTAAATGAATGGACCATAGTAGTAACATCGAGTATCAATAATTTGATAACTATATCATGTGAAGTAATCTAGTACATACAGTATGGATGGTGGTACATCCGTCCCGTGTCGGTTAGTATTGGAAGCTAAATATGTGGTACTAAAGTTAGGTACATGTGTTAATGTTCCCGGTTGGGAGAGAATGTGTCGCTTATCCCTTGTTCTCGACGGGAGTGGTCGAGAGTCCGGCCTTACCCTTGCTCAGTAGAGTCTTGAACTGCTCCGGTATCGGATACTCGGACTGTAATGGTAAACGAATTGGAACTTTAGCGAGATGGTTTGTGTTTGACCCTTACTTTACTAGTTGATTTACCCCCTTACTTATAAACAGCTGCATAAACAATGTATCGTTGGTCTTTTACTGTGATCTGAAGTTTCAAATAGTTAACAGACTGTGACATAATATATAGAATGTTACATAAACTTAGTCATCGTTTATAAGTTGGAGCCCCACTTAAATTTATTAATTAATTAATTTTATTCTGTATTTTGTACATAATCAACTGTGAAAATTGTAGCTGTATGTATAGCTATCACGGTTCATGAGACACACCTGTTGACAGACAGACGGACAGTGGTCTTAGTAAAAGGGTTCCGATTTTACCCTATAAGAACGGAATCATAAAAATAAAGTACTCACATAATCTCCGTTAGGTTTGGGCACGAGGACGTTCATCTCCGAAGACTTGGAGCTGACGATCTCGACCTCCAGCGACTCCGGCGACAGGTAGATCTGGCAGCCGTCTGTCTTGTCGATCGACACGGTCGGCACTTTACCCAACACCTAAATAAAACATACCATTCATCAATATTGCACATTCACCTGCATAATTCCTGATCTCGTGGGGATATCGAAAAACCCTTTCAAGTGAATACCTACCTACACATCACAAATAATACATTCTCAAAACTGTATGTTTCTATTACTAACAGTTTAGGCAGTGTGTTGATATATAATTCAGTTAGTTACTCAATCAGTCAGGATTTTGAATTTTATTAGTAACTAGCTGCGCCCCGCGGTTTCATTCGCGTAAGTCCAGTTCCCGCGGGAATATTGGGATAAGAATGCGTGTTATTCCAGGTCTCCAGCTGTATATATTCCAAGTTTCGTTGCAATTGGTTCAGTAGTTTTTGCGTGGAGGAGTAACAAAGTCACATACAGAAATACATACATACAAACTTTCACGTTTATAACATTACTAGCTGACCCGGCAAACGTTGTTTTGCCTTATTATAGATAGTAGCCGATTCTCAGACCTACTGAATACGTATACAAAATCTCATAAAAATCGGTCAAGCCGTTTCGGAGGAGTACGGTAACTAACACTGTGACATGGAAATTTTATATATTAGATTAATTAATTAATTATTAATAATAGGAAGATAGATTGCACCTAACGCCATTTCAAATCACATCAGAGTCATAGACCATTGGAAAAGCATTTTTAAACTCGTGAGAATTAGCTGTTAGTTTTTAAGACTAATGAATGGTGTGGAAATCGAGATATGACATATTCTGGCTTCATCATAGCGATGCTCACTTTGAAATCACTCCTAAGCCACAGAGATTATCTCCTGAATGGAAACCATGTAAGACTTTCATTTGAAATCCAGGTACTATAGAAGCTTCACAGCTCCGGTGCGGACCTCGTTTTCATTTTATACTAAGGGAAGTCATAGCAATTTCATTTCTAGTTGTTCTCTTTAATTAAAATAGAGCACCCTCATGTTCTAATTAGAAGGAATCCATCAAAAGGTAAATTCAACGCCCTAATTTCGTTAACTATATTGACTTTATATGGAATTCTCTCAGGGATGGGCATTGGACACACGTTTTATTGTCTACCTATCTATCGCACCGGAAACACGGTGGACGAAATAATTTGAAATTGAATACCCACGTAGTCCAACAACTAATTAATGTGATATCAAGCGTGATATGAAAATTGTAGTCTGTATTTCTATTTCGCTTAATTTTGTAGAGCACAAATGTTGGCTAAAATAAAATTATGTACCGTACCTACTTAAAATAATGTTGGGCATTCAAACTAATGTTTGCGAAACGCGAAAGTAGGTCGGTAGTAGGTAAAATGCGACTAAGGGATCTGGGGGACATAAGCAAACGAAATTCTCCCCGCGCGATTGCGGGTAAACTAAGGAGGGTTGGTGCCAGGCAGGTGGCTGGCCGTAAAAACATTCCCAAATCTATTTGCATTACGTATATGGTGAATAAGACTTAACAACTGTATATAAGCGGACCCCAGGTTTCCGGGGGGAAGCAACGGGAAAATCGCTCGAATGAGGTCGTGTTATAAAGATCATATTTTATTATAAATCTGGCTATTTTACACGCCTAAACCGCTTCAATATTTTTGATGAATAAATATTTTTAAATTAACTCGATATGTTAATATAATTAATTACAACGTTAATTACAACGAGTAACGACGTTACGGTACGGTGTCCGTTACGTTGTTTTCTCGCGACCAAGACTATTGTAACATAGACGAAACGTCGAGGTAAGAAATTTTTTTTGCGACTGCGCGACGCAAGGAAGGGTTATGTGCTCATCAGTCTATGTATGTTCGTTTGTTTTTATAAGTTTTGGTCCTATAGGTCCTACTCTTTATTCGCAGGTGAATTCATAGGCAAACTTAGATACTCTCATAAACGCCTTGGAGCCCTCAAACTGATTAGTTAGAGTAATTAAGTAAAGCGCAAGTAAATCAGTATTCCGGTCGTACGTACATAAATCATGCTATGAATGACATTCGCCTCCCTCCCGGTGGTTCGCCCTTTATGATGCAAATATACACCCTACAAATACCTACTAACAAACTACGACCTGAAAACATTTCATTTATATACCTACTAGCTGCGTTCCGCGGTTCCACCCGCGTAAGTCCCGATCCCGTGGGGAATTTTGGGTATCAAAAGTAGCTATGTTACTCAGGGTGAATGTAGCTTTCTAATGGTGAAAGAATTTTTGAAATTGGCCCAGTAGTTTTAGAGTTTGCACGCGTGCACGTTATTATGGAGCACATGAAATAGAGAATATTAAAATTAAGATTTTAACCTAAAATGGTTATTTCAATTATGAAAATTGGTCAAATACGAGATTTTCCAATGTTTTATTTTATTATTGAGATATTTTCAATGTCCTATTACAGAAAGCTGCATCTTTTTTCATATTTCGTCAATATTTTCACTGTATCTATAGCATTCACAGCTTGGTATTTTAGGTAAAATGTTGTTTACTTCTTTTAAAAGAAGGAAGCATTTTTTTTACTACGTATAGTCCAGCGTTTAACCACTATCACACCTGTTGGTAAGTGTAGAAGCAGGCTAAGGTGAAGCACGCTGACATAGAAGTTACAGGCCTATTTACACGCGACTTAAAGAACACCAAATTGTACTCGCCAGGAAACACATTCACTTCCAAAATTGAATTAAGATATTTGAGACTGCGATATTGATCATCCAGTATCGGAATAATAAACGAATAAAAAACGGACTGACATTCCAAGATAGGAAATTTTCAAAGAATCCTTACCGAATGCCTACTCACGTCATAAGAGTACCTATGCCGAATTATATCCGATCCATAAAAAACGATTTTATTCATATAGATAAACAGGAAGTGTGTTTTAGAGTATGTGAGTATTTTCTTCCAATAACCTTCGTATCCCACTAAAATTTTAAATGCCGAAGTTTGTATGTTTGTGTTAAACACGCAAAAACGGCTGGCCGGATTTGGTTGTAATTTGACACACATGGCTACACAGGTAGTTTTAGTTTATTATCTGGATGTCCACTACAGTCAACCATAGTCAATTTTGCGATAAATTTGCGAATAACTCGCTGTTCATGGTACACACGTAATAAAAATTATGAAAATCTAGAATATGAAAAGCTGGGGATTTGAGACGTTTTACTCAATTTCGTTAGAACAATCTAGTTTTTATTAGTAATTATTATTTATAACTATTTCTAGAATATGCTTAACAAAATTTTATTGTATACTGTCTAGTTAAATTTTAGAGCAAAGAATATTTGATTATTTGTGCTAAAATTTCGTATAGTCGCATCGCACGTCCTTCTTTTACACATCTGAAATTCGCTAACGCTATCCCTGTTTACAGTCTACACTACAGGATACTTTTTATCTCGATTTCCCGCGTGACTGGTACTTACGCGGGTGAAACCGCGAGCGTTGCTAGTATTCAATATATTGTTATCTCATGGCTGTAATCGGAGTATTCCTTCATTCTTGACGTTCAATAAGGCTAAAGATATAAAAAACTAGGCTAAGGTGTTTACGCGGACTAAAATAAACACATAGACAAAACAAAGACATTAGTCATCCAATGTGGAGCGGATATTTTATTAGTTTCCTTACTAGTTACTCTTTCTGATAGATATGCAATGTTTATTGGCAAAGGTAATGTATTCCTTATAAAGTTTTATCTAGACGTCTGGTCTAGACGAATAACTGTCGGTCTACTATTTCGGGACAGAACTTTTAATTTTTCGAATAATTATGGTTTTTAGGATAAGAGTAATGGAAAACAATTATTTAGAAATATAGCCGTATTTAGGACCACCTCCTTCACATTTTTAAGATGTTGGTTAAAAATAATAAAATCAATCACAAAATTTAAAACTGACTTTAAAATTATCATACATATAATTTATTTTAATAAAGAACCGATTTCTACCAATACTGAACTAGGTGTGAATTTTCTTTACCGAGAAAAGAAAACAAACAAACATAGACTTTCGCATTTGTAACAGAAATAACAGTTATATGTAGCTATAATATAAGTGAGGATAAGTTCTGTTTAGCAATCGAATTGTCCTCACACATAGAAACCATTTAAATAGAGAACAAGATGGGAATCGCTCCCTATGGGATGGGTAACTAAGTAAGGGATTACCGCCAAGGTTTTCTTTTCCTGTGGTAATTTAGGGACGTGTAAGGATCCCCTACACTGACCTCCATTTATGCTGGACAGGCGATTGTCATACATAAAACGATTTCGTTTGTTTTACGCCATTTTGGCGCTGAAGGCTTGAAAAGTTGACGAGGTTGTGGTGGTTGGAACCCATACTTCTACTAATCTATACTAATATTATAAAGAGGTAACGTTGGTAACATGTATGTATGTATGTATATTGGGGGTAATCTTCGAAACTATATTGAATATAATTCTTGTAATTATTTTTTTATGCTTTAGTGATATTTTACTAGTACCTACTACAAATATTTACTATATTATACTACTGCCTTTCTGTATACTGCTACAAATATTTTCAAGGAAAAATGCACTTTTAAAATCTCGTGCGAGGCTCAAACTCGCTCAAATCCGTCAATTCCGTCGCAGCATGTCAACCAATTACATCACAAGAGTTCAAACCCGAGGGGAAAATTAAAAATTTCGACTTACCGCCGCAAGTGAATTTGGAAGGTGTGTTTTTCTTAAAAATATTTTATTTAATAAATATGAGAAAAATTGCGTTGATGGTACAATTGTCAAGAGTTCCGCTGCATGCTTACAGATGTATCTTTTATACGCCACAAAACACACCAGTCATTTGCTCTGCAAAGACCGCTCAAGTATTGTTTATGTCTGTGGTACCGTATAATTTTATTACGGCTATTTGTTCGAACGTGGATTTTTATCACTTTATACTCTCCTGACATCTTTGGACATTATTAAAGAGGGTACGCAGGAAAACGTCACGTCATTTAGAAGTCACAAAGGAATAAATTAATTTTTCTCTTTTACAGTAACATTGAAGGGGTGCGAACTGTGAATCCTGTTCTATGCTCGTTATAATTGTCAGGGATTATCTCTAATTTAATCCGGGGTTTATTATTTGAATTACATGTGTAAGACTAATCAAAATGCAGAGTGCAGGCTTTGGCGCTCGGGACCTAATAATGACTGCCAAAGTTTTAATATTCATTTTATACTAAGTACCTACCTAAAATCGTACCAACTTTTTGGACAAGTTGGATTTTTAATTTGTTAGTAGATTTTAAGATATTTTATGTTACAATAATGGATTCTCTAGTATCGAAATTGTAATACTGTGAGCTCAAGGTCCGGAAATCCGATATTCCGACATTTATACAATGAAGGACCATTTTAGAAGTTTTTATAATTAGGAGGAAATTATAACACTAAGGAGATTTAGTTTTTCGAAAAATACTTTCCAAAATTCTGATTCCAGCGAGAATTGCACCTACGACACCTGGATCACCGTTCCGGTGCATCTACCGCGCATCTACCCCGCTGCCCCACAGGACTTTATCGTTCCATCTAGTGGTGCACATGTCTAGTGGTGACGGTCAGTCACCGTTCTAGTGCATCACCCACTGCGCCACAGGAGGTTATCCTGCAAGGTTCTTGTCAACTGACCTGCATCTGCACCGACTGGCAGTTGACGAACTCGATGCTGGACACGAGGTTGTCGAACACCACGGCGCACTTGGTGCAGGAGTCGAGCACGACGCCGTTCACCTTCCCGCGCACGGTGAGCGCGGAGTCGCGGCACCGGAACATGTATACCACGTTGTTCATGTCCGCTTGCTCTACCACCAGGTTCGGGTTGCCTTTCTGGTACTCCTGTTGGAGAGGTTAAAGTACAGTTAGATCGTTGGTATTGTTTGATGAGATGGTAGTTCTTTCGGTAAGTTTTTAGAGCAATGTGAGTGACTAATTATATATCAGTCTAACCTTGAGTAAGAGGTCTGGAAAGACCTCGAAACGTTCGTAAGATACTAAATATAATAAAATCAACTCGTGGAGGCATCGAGTGACCGGAATGCTGGCTTGTATTTTTTCCCTGAAAATAACTATCTGCATACAATGCAGACAACATTCACCACTTTTTCCTATACCAAGGATTAAGCTCATTAATATTTAGTTTAGTTTTTTAATTAGTTTTATTTTAATCCTACCTTTTTTTTCATTTTAGTTTTTATTTAGTTCCTAATAGTTATTATGTTTTATGAGTTTGATTTGGTTTGAATGAAAATGAGTTTAATTTCAATCCAACAACACAAAAACAGAAGAAAAATCTAAATCATTGATCTCAACCTTAGTAGATATGATATCAAAAGGAAGACAGTTGTAAACAGTCACTGCGGTAACGCTACCGCAAACTCAATGATGCTTTTGACCTTTTAATCGTCATTTATTGACTTCAGCGCCCGCAGCATTGCTCATAGACGTAACAATATTGTCAGTGCATTTTTTATATTTATTTCGCGTTTAATTAACATATAATTACTTACCTAATTTGATATTAATTTCAATTTGATGCCTCTACTCGGCCTTGATTTAATAAAAGGGTTTTGATTTGACAAATGAACAACAAGGGACCGTAGACCTTAACAAGTATTTGGACATTCATTAATTGTTCTATCTTTTAAACAAAGGGTTTCAACTGACGGACGGACAGATAAAAGTTATTCTATATAAAGGTCGAAGTTGCTAAAGCCGGTTGCAGATCAAAAACTAAGTTAATTTATCGCATATCCACTAGCCAGACCTTTTTTCATACTTCTGATATTCTATGCAGATTGCAAACTGTATAAGCTACGCTCATATAATATGTTCAAATCTTGGCCTGTGTGCTTAGTTTTTAATATTAGGTATAAAATTTAATTATTTTCTTAAATTAAAAATTTACATATTTTTTTATAGGAGCTTCATGTAGCTAACTTAGATTACCTAGCTAGATGGTGGGTAATCTAAAAACGACGTTCGAATTTTGATCCATCTATTTAAAAGGTGTGCGAGTAATTTCCCGAACAGATTGACTTTGGAACTATTGAAGCTCGTCCGTCGAGACGAGTCTGAAATGGATCACTATCAGGCGACCTTTCTCCTTTTTAACCCCCGACGGAAAAAGAGGGGTGTTATAAGTTTGACGTGTCTGTGTGTCTGTGTATCTGTCTGTGGCATCGTAGCTCACGAACGGATGAACCGATTTGAATGTAGTTTTTTTTGTTTAATAGGTGTCTTTTGCGCGAGTGTTCTTAGCTATGTTTGATCAAAATCGGTTCAGCCGTTCATAATATATGGTGGTTGAAGCTCGGAAATAAAAGCCGAAAGTTTCCAAATATGCCCGAGTGGGGTATCGAATAAAAGAGCATGACTTTTGTGACAACAATATGCAAGTTTCATCAAAATCGGTTCAGCCGTTCAAAGTATACGTAGGGTCAAACTCGGAAATAAAAACCGAATGTTTTCAAATATACCCGAGTGGGGTATCAAATAAAAGGACGTGACTTTTGTGACAACAATAAGTATGTTTCATCAAAATCGCTTTTACAAAAAGGGTGAAATAAAAAAATTAAATTAAAAATTTAAAAAACCCCCGACTTAAAAAATCTTCAAAGTTAAAACGGGGAAATGTCACAGAAGTTGATGGTAACCGACCCGTGCTTATAGTACCGCGTCCCCCGACGCGGGAACGTAAGGTACCACATACCTACTCAGAGACATGAAATTTGTTTTCGGGTTATTATTTTTGCCTTTTTAAAGTTTAGTTTTGTTTTAACTTTGAAGATTTTTTAAGTCGGGGTTTTTTTAAATTTTAAATTTAATTTTTTTATAGTCTCCAATACAGACCAGTGAAGCTCTATGGTAGCTAACTGCGGTTTCGAAGTTACGTCAGTTGTTATAAACTAATTTAACTTGTAATATTAATACCAAACGCGGAAATCATGCACTAAACCACAGACCAGAGAATTGGAGTATTATTTTACACCTTCACGTAAAGGTTTTCCATTACGTGATTCATCTCTATAAAAGCACGCGTCACACACACACACATTGACAAATCATCCTAATAAGTCTTTAGAGGTTAACGAAGCAATTCACCCCGAACCACAGTAAAGCTAGGAAATCTCCTACAACGAATTACACTCTAGAAGGTTAAGTTTATATATAGCCACCTTAAAGGTGCTGTTAAAGCCTAATCGAATTACGGATACAATTTCGATTTAACGTCTTACTATCTGTCTAATTACTTCAATTAGAATAGAACACATCTTAGTTCCTATTTTATTAAGTGATTTTTTGCTTTTGCGGTAAGAAAATGAGTTTATTTTGATAACGAGCTGGAATGCCATAGACTCGAGCTAGTCTAGGCTAGTCTTTTATTTTGACTCCGACATTAACCGTCGTCACCCTTCATAGTGCCGGGTATTTAACGGCCACTGTGGCGCGTCAGGCGGATACCCGGGAATACACAGAAGGTTGCAGGTTTGAGTCCCACCGGGGACAAGTATTTATGCTAACCATAAATGCTTATTTTTGGTTCTGGGTGTTTTATATAATTTTACAAATAAAAAGTAGTAAGTATATGTAGTACCAATAGTACATGCCTAATTGCCTTAATAGATAATCAATCATACATGAGAAGTTTCTCTCTGATAATTCTTAGTAAGCAAGAACAGTTTTAGAGGAAAAAGATATCAAAATAGCGTCTTCCCCTTACCGGGCGAGTATCCTAACCACTAGACCTCGCAATCTCTCGATCGCCACGGTGAATATATAAATCTCAATTATTCTGTACTATTTTCGACTTTGGCTTGTACGGTTGTAGACCGCTTAAGTGACAAGCAAGCAAGTATTATGCTGAGTTGTGGGGCGTTTTGCAACAAATTGTAAACTGTTTTTTAATTGATTATATGTATTTGTGTTTTTGTTGCGAATAAATGATTTCTATTTCTATGTTCTTTCTATAATTCCAACCGCTATAACTTACAATGAGCCACTTCTTGCCGTCGCGCATGAAGACGGGCGGCTTGTCGGGCAGCGTGCCGGCGCCGGGCTGCGGCAGCTGCTTGCCGGGCGCTCCATGGGACGCGGGGCCCGCCTTGAACGGCGCCGGCCCTTGCCGCAGCTGGGGGTTCTTGTGCGTCTGCATCTCCGACGTCACTTTACGTAGAGCTGGTGGATTAAGACACGTGTTAATATGGCGATGGACACGGCTGGCTAGAAGTTTAAAGCTATTGTATAGTAGAACTAGCTGCCCCGATTTTCACCCGCGTAGTTCCCTTTGTGTTTTAATCCAGATCTCCAGTTATCTGCATAACAAATGTACTACACGGAACTACATGGCAACAAGCCGGTAGCTATAAGACCACGTGAATTTTGACCACGGTGAGTTAGTGGTCAAACGCTGACAATTTATTAAATGATTTTGTCATCTAATAAATCTTTTGACGTTTTCAGACAAACCGGAAATATATTGAAACGTTTAATATGCTATGAAGCTGTTAGGCTGGCTTGCGCAACTAAATCGACCTAACTAATCCGGATGAGAAAATATCAAGATCTCGTTAATTCGGATTAGTTAGTTCGATGTAGCTGCGCAACCCAGCCTTAGCAAACTAGGGGATGCCTTATCAAGGGTCCACAAAATCCACATGATCTAACAAATAGTCCACACTTACAGTTAGTAATGCCTTCGCCCTGGTTGATCTCCGCGAAGAGAGCGCTGCGGTCGTCAACGGAGAGGTTCGCAAAGTCCACCTCCGGCAGCACGGGCGGCGGTGGCGGCATCCCGCCGGGGGGAGGCGGGGGCGGGGCACCCGCTCCTTTGCCTGCAATCAGGGAATGATTTAATACAAGGTAAAACTACCACAGCAAAGGATTCAAGGTCTGTTTCTTCAGTAACTTACAGTCAAAGTGACGACCGCAGACCGAAAGCAGTTTTTTTAGACTGTTATTTTCAATGAAGAAACTGGCCGTTAAGACCAGTACAGCACTTTGTTGCCTCTCATCAGGTGAGTGAGGTCTAGTGTAAGCTTATCTCACAAGCGGTCCAGGATCAAGAAGATTCCGGTGGGTCTTTGCGTGACATAGTGCAATATAATTCCAAAATTCCAATAATGATCACCCTCGAAATGCTCCCGGTTCTTCGTGAATGCTTCTCGGCACGACATGTCATTTGACGCCGCGCAAATTCTCTACTATACTTGTATGTAGATGCATTTTGCTCCTACGAGGCGAGGTAACGATTGATAACCCTGTATTGACTGCAAATATTTCCAATATGTAGGTACAAGTGACGATTGGGGAATCTTTTAAATAAGCTGGCTGCAGTTTACGAGACACCGGCACTTGTGCAGTAGTGGTCAAATCTAACGTACACATGTAACAAAACATTTTCGGTCCCTTCCAATCGTTTCACAATTCATCAAAGTGTAATAGAATAAAATGGTATGTATTGTACGCGTAAATAAATTGTCAACGTAAAGTCAATTTGATCCGGAACGTGCTCCGGTCGCTAATATGCCTCCGTCTACCCGAATCAATTTGAAAATATAGAGCCAATACAAAAGCCTATTGCTCAACGAAAGTCTTAAAGCAGTAGGTAACAAGTGCTATTTGTCGAGCCCTTTACTGAAAACAAAAGTGCTTTACTGGTCTCTTTCACTTTGAAGGTTTAAGCCGCGTTTTCACTAGGCGACATTTGTTCAGCGACTCTGTCGCTTGACACGAAGACACGTGCGATGTCGCCCGACGTCGTTAACAGCTTTGCGGCCGCCGACACACGCGACCTCGTGTCCCTCAACAGTCGCCGGACAGGCTTTGAGTAATGAGGACGTGTGTTGCTTTGTTTTCTACTGATGTAAGCTACACTGAACAACACTACCGTCCTCGGGCGACATACTGATCGCGACTGGCCAATGTGAACAAGTCATATTATGTCGCGGGACATTGTCCCATAACTTTTGCAGAGACAACTACGTGAATGTCAAGCGATAAGTATCTGCGACATGTCGCCTAGTGAAAACGCGGCTTAATGTCAATAAAAACCCTTAATCATAAAATCAGTTAAACGATGTCATTTCATTAAAATGTACGAACTCGTCTCGTTTCAAATAAAATTGTTTCATACTGTATTCAAAACTCATAAGGTCGTAACATAGCCTTTTATGTAAATGGCGGGACGTTGAGCTTTTTGATCACCCTAAAACCGATCTAGGATAACGAAATAAGTGAATTTAATGTGGAATTTTATTAGAATTTCAGTAAGTCCTCTGACTTTTACTTACAAGACTTATAAAATTGAAATTGCCCGAATAAATTTCGCAAAAGTCCTTTTCTCTACTTTAATTCAAGGTTAATTCTATAAAACTTAATAAAAATAAGCGATCGTTAAAGAAACATAAATGCTAAAGGAAAAAGTGATAAAACTAAAGTAAAAACACCCAAGTCAAGAAAACAAACAACATGATCTTTATTGGTGATCAAAATACGAAAGAGTAATGTACCGTAAGCCTTAAAAATTGTTAGGAAATAAAAACAAAGAGGGAGTCACGTATATTATTAATGGTATGACAGTGCGGAAAGTAGCAAATGGGACCGTCCGTGTTTGTATGTAACTCCTAGCGAATTTTGCATTTCACCGCACAAATAATCGAAACGTTTCCGTCAGGAGGACGCCAGAAAAGGTCGACGGGGAAAACATTTGCTACCTGACCTTGACCGCAAAGTTAAAAGGACATTAGCAAAAAGGACCGAAGCCTACTGAGATTGCTCCACTAACTTCATTAGCATTCAACCTACAGTAAACTGTATTCAATAACACTAAAGATTATTAAAAAGCTGCGTTCCGCATCTGTGACTTTGCTAAAAGCATAGGCTGTTTTCAGGACTTCGTCTTTATAATGTGTATTTAATTTATACAAAAGCTAATGAGCTTGCGGCTGTTGAGTAGGTGCTGTTTTATTTTATTACAATACTAGCTGCGTCCCGCGGTTTCACCCGAGTGTCCCGATCCCGCGGGATTTAAGGGATCAAAAGTATCCTATGTCCTTTTCCTGGTTCTAAGCTGCCTCCTCACCAATTTTTAGCCAAATAGGTTAAGCCGTTCTTGAGTTATAAATAGTGTAACTAACACGACTTTCTTTTATATAGATATATAGTTAAGTAAGCGTTTGATCACTTACCAGATGGTAAATGGCGTTAATGACGAAGCAGGCTGCTTACCTTGAAGACGCTTATCTTACAAGTTAAGGAGGTACCTACAGACGGCTATAGAACGAGGCGTATTACCGCTAACTATTTAGTTTTCGAGCAGTGACGCAACTGTTCAGTCCCATCACGTCGTTCGTACATGGATAAATCTGTATTAGCAACAAATGTATATAGGTCGGAAACAGCTGTAAACTTGGATTAACACATTGGTATCCAAATTTTCACATTAGATCGCGTTTTTTTGATAAATTCGAGAATGCAGCAAGTAGCTATTTAATAATAATGTATGTCTAGTTTCAGCACTAATTAGTTGGCACGTCGCGTCGTCGTCGTAGTTACAAGTCTGGGGCTGCATGATGTATTTAGAACCGTTCATGTAAACACTATTCGTGTTTCATAGCTAGTTTACTTTCAAAGTGTAATATGAAACTGCAATACAAATGCAAACACTACGCGGTTGGAAACTGTGACCAGAAACCAGAGAGCAAAATGTTCTTAAGTACTTTATTTACTTTCAAAGGAATCTGAAAATCTACTCTGATATTATTGAGATGAAAATGTTGTGAGAGATAATCTACGAAACTTATTCTATGTAACGCAGCTATATAAAAACAGCTACGCTAGCTATAACAGACAGACGTATGAATAAATTAAAAACTACGAAATTTGATTCTCCTGCCTATTCTAAATCACTAAATATTAATTATTTTAGTTCCAAGTTATTTCAGAGTTTTTGTCTACTGTATCTTCTATCTATCGACATATATAAAATTCAAAGTCTTGACTTATCAACGCAGAGCCCATATCGCTGGTCCTACTGACATGAAATTTGGAGAGTGTGTTCTTTGTGATGTGAAAACATCCATTAAGGGTTTTTGGAAAGTTCCGCGGGATCAGGACTTACGCGGGTGAAACCGCGGGACCCTGCTAGTTGTACCTAGATAAGTATTTATATAATACTTTGAATTTTGGGAATGAATATAAGTACCGTGTGCTGCTAGACTAAAATAAATGTACGCTACCTGCGCTTTATACTCATTAGCCTGGGCAACACTCATTAATTAGCTTTAATAAAAATTGATTATACGCATTATATTACTTCTCATTTTCTCTAAACAATATTTATTTAGGCAACTTACTTTGATTAATTAATGTTTAGCTGTTCGCTAATTAATGAAATGAATCTTATTCAGAACTAAGAAATTCATCACTTTATTTACAAACATTAATTAGAGATGAAACAGTTAACTTCTCCGATAATTATTATTTTTGACTGAGAATAGAAGAGAATAGAATAGAATAGAATAGAATATTACAATTCTTTTCAAAATAATAAATTCAGGAATATTTTTTTGTTGTCCCTCTTTCCTTTGACCGTAAATCGAATAAATGAAAATGGGGCGTAAATAGAAAACCAATATCGAATTGAATCGTATTGAAGAGACGTCAAGTGGACGGTAAAAATATTTGCCATTCTAAGCAACAAAAAAAGTTTGGTAATACGATAATTTGATTACAAGAGAGAATAGTCCAACGTCGAATAATTTTTGATCGTTTTGCTTAGAGCCAAAGAGATATTATTCCACCCACATATTTTTTTTTTATTTTGTTCATGTCGCGTGCTTAATAGGAAGGAATTCAACAATCGCTTTTATTTGTGCTTTCATAAATGGAAACTACACCTTCCTCAATAAATGGACTATCCAACACCTAAAGAATTTTTCAAACCGGACCAGTGGTTCCTGAGATTAGCGCGTTCAAACAAACAAACAAAAAAACAAACAAACTCTTCCGCTTTATAATAATAGAAGATAGATAGATGGATTATAGGAATTTTAAGTAGTATTTGAGATTTTAATATATTTTACCATATCACACGTAAGATACGATACGTGACTATCACCATAGTTCACAGAATCATCGACTAAGTACATTATATCGAAGGAAAATTCAATACGAAATACATAATATCGTAGGAAAATTTCATAGCACAAAGGTCAAAGAAATGCCTTACTTTCATTAAGTAAATATAATACACGTGTATGTTGCGTAACGCACATTGATCTAAAATATACACGAAAATGACTTTAAGGCTATGTATTTAGGACAGATAATACCATAACCCTTTAGGAGCTGAAATATTCGAGACAGTAGCCAGAGAGTTGAAACATAATTTATTATTATTATTACGCTGTAAGTAGGCGTCGTCTACTGTTTACATAATTACACGAATAACTGTTCGCATATTTACGAATTATACTTACCTACTTACATTTTAATCAACATAAATAAATAAAATGTAAACACATAGAGAGTAGTTTAAGGTGATCGCACATTTATGGCGGCGAGTGCGGAGCGTGCGTTCCTGATTTATCAGGAACGCACGCTCCGCACTCGCCGCATTTTAGAATTCAATGTATGTAATGATGTTAAACCTCGCACGTTTCACCCGCACCGTATGGGTACATACATTGAATTCTAAAATGCGGCGAGTGCGGAGCGTGCGTTCCTGATAAATGTGCGATCACCTTTAGCCGAAGTATTATTATATTTATTACCAAAATGATGACAAAATAGATAGCCACTCTTTTAGATTGGTCGGTAACAAATTATCTATTTTTCAGACAGAGTAACATACATATTTTTAAATTCATCGTTTGGGGTGGGAACTCGCGTAGTGTAGTTCGTTAACACATTGAGATACAGACAGACCTAGAGACGCAAGTTCGAGCCCCGCCGCGAGTGATTTTTTAATGATGTATTTTTCCTTAGAAATAATTCTTGTTTTTGACTAAGCATTTAATAAATCACCTTAATAGGTATATCGTATGAATTTGCACACAATGCCGAACCCAAGAAATTTGGCTTCTAATGTACCTATTGAAGTAACCAGATATATTAAATACTTTGTAAACAAAAAATTGTATTACATTCAAATATTTCTCCTCCAGCGGTATTCGAATTCGTAACCACGACATTGAGGCAGTCAAAATATACAAGTAGCGCAACAAAATTGCATTACAAAGGCAAATAAGTAATTGTATACGTAAATTAGGTTGATTATTAAAAAGTAAATTATATTATGCATGATTAAAGCAATTGGTCCGAAAAGGCAGAATATATTTTGGTGTATGAATGTTATGAGTCACGCAGGTCAATAACAAATGATCATCCGTATATTTACCCTCTTAATCAAGTTATACGACTTATTAGCTATATTTATCGTTTTCTTATAGTAGAATGAAAGTTGTCAAAGATCGTTAAAGAAGAACTTCGCAGCAAAAAGTCGTTTCAAACTAATACGCTATTGGACTTTGTGAAAGTGTAACTCCTCGTGCAATTAGTGAAGTGTCATTTAAGTCGTTGTATTTAATGGTTTTACCCTTGTAGTGTCGTTCATTGTTCAGTAGGTCGCGCGGGGTAATCTAGTTGTGGAACGGTTTAGAAGGGTACAATTTACATTTTAAGCACTATGTTAGGGACTTTTATTTGCTTATAGCTTTTATACGTGACTTGTCTGCTACAACGTTCGCAAAAATAGGAAGTTTTGTCTTTTGAAGTATTGTCAAATTGTACGATTATTTCTTTCGACAAACTCGAATTTTCTCACGTTTTTATTAATTTTGTAAACAAAATTTAAAGATTGACCGCATACAAGGCGCTGCTTAACCTATACCAGCGTTTTAGATAGTCTATCCCTTTTCAACTACCGATTTACATGAGATGGATAGTGATATTTCGCCACTATAAGTAGGTGACATTGATTTACATAAAATGTTAAGTGGTGTATACGATATTAAAGACCACCTATAGTTTATGATATTAGTAAGAAAGCAACACACACAGAAAGTAGAAGAAAAATGGTCCCTAATAATAAGATATTTGCAGGTGTCCGCGTGTTAAGCTCAATACACGACGACACTTACACTTTGACTAAAAAAGACTACACCTACACCATACATGCTCGGATTTCTTTATAAGTTGTGTAATGTAAGTGTGGGCTTGTTTTAGGTAAAGGGTCAGTACATAAGTGTCACCATGTAGTTTGTGCTTTAGAGCAAAAAGCCGCAAATTTCATAACAGATTCTAGTCACATGTAAACTTACCTGACCAGACGAGGCCAGTAGTATGGTACTGCTTGACGTAAGCCTGCAGGTCAGAGAGCAACTGAACCCAGGCGCGGCACCATTCCACGTGGGTCTTGTCCTTCTCCTTCCACTCCTTCAGCACACGGTTGGTGTAGAACTGCCCTGCGTCGTTCATCTCCTTGACGTAAGGTGCAGGTGTCGGGGCAACCGCCACCCAACCGAGGGCAGGAATACTCTCCGATATCCCCGATAAGTGGTTAAAGAACGCCGAAGTACGGTTCTTTTCCCTGAACTGCTGAATGGCAGAGATCTGCTCGCTGGTAGGAGATAAAAGTTGCTGCTCTTGAGCCTGTGACGGCTTGCCTTGCGATGTTGCCAGTTGGATGTATCGCAGTTGAGCTCTACGGGGGAAAATCACAGTTTCTTATATCTTTTTTTTTGTGTACCAAGTAAGGTTTCACTTAATTACAACGTTGGGGTCTTCAAGTATAAAGGTTTCCCCTAGGCAAGTTTGTTACATCGATTTCATCATCGTCGCTTCCCATTAGATGAGTCGAGATCAAATGCAAGCCCATCTCATGTAATAAAAATATCAACATTCGTTGCTTAATTTAATCTCCCATACTTATATAATACTTTCGAGTGAATTGGTTTGGTATTGGTTTAAGTAAAAGTAAATAAATACAAACCAAGTTTTTATATTAAATAGTTCAAAACTTTACAGTCATGGCTCAGTACGTAATATAAAAACATATTAGAATACTCGGGGGCAAGGATTCATCAGATTTTACGAGTCCTGTCTGACGAGTTTAACGAAATAGACAATTTAAAGGTACAAGGTCAAAATGGAGCAAACTTTCTGCAGATTTAATGAGAAATTCAAACGTCGACGGAATTGATTAATTATAGCGTTATAAATAAGAATTTATTTTACTCGGGGTCGTAGGCATTTATTCCAATGAGATAGTAGAAAGTAGGATGCGGCAGGCAAATTGCTTAGAAACATATTATACCCGCATACTTATCTCAATCTTCTTTAATGGAGGATTAAGATTAATTACCCCGGGCGAGAAGCCCGGTTTTATTAAATGGCTCGAATAATATTATGATGATTACGTCTCATTAAGATATTATTCATTTATTCTAGTACCTACTTAACAAAATGATTCACTCAAATAAAAAATAGATACGAATCTTATTTGAAATTATTACTATACCTTTGTTTTGACAGAAAGCTCTAGAAGCGTATAGTTTAGGTAGTAAATAAAATAATATGGAATTATATGTGGAAATTATCAAGGAAAACTTACTGGAAAGCTGCGTTGACAAGGTTGGCGTGGGTGGCTACATCGCCTCCAATCTTCTTCGAGAGCTCCAAGTAGGTGCGTAGCGGTCCCTGTCAACAACAGAACACATCTATTAGGCCATTATCACTATAGCCGACGAATTTAGCAGATCAATTCAATTTGATTTGATTAACCAGTACAGTACATTCAATGGTGGTAATTGCCTGCATACGCTCGCACGCGCGCATATTCTCCTTATTGAATTGTCCTAATCATTGATTTGTTTTTATTTGTATTATAACCATTGCTTTTTCAGTATAGACAAATTAACAACTTAACTGAGTTTAGCGCGCAATGTTTAAATAACAAGTTGGCGGGCAACATGAAAACGCTTCATGCAATAAAGCAAATTACCCCCTTACTTATAAACGGTGATTAACAGAAGTATAAACTATGCATCGTTTGTCTTTCACTGCGACATGAAGTTTTAAAGTTGACAGACAGAAACAAACGTTACATAACTTAGTCATCGTTTATAAGTAAGGAGGTAAATGAGTAATGGTAAGGGTTAAGATTCATGTTGAGAATAGAAGTCGAAACGAAAAAAATCAATAAGTGTAATCACCTCTAACATCAAAAACATTTGATTTCGAGTCAACCACAATATTTTCTACTACAAAAGTCCGAATTTCTAAGTCATAGAACAGGAATTATTCGCCTAGACGTGTAGAACAACCCCTTCTTTCAATTTCCAATAACCCTGTATGCGAATATACATACAGTACAATACTACATACAAAGCGAGTTCAGTCTACTGTTAAGTTTACTACGAGTAACTTAAAAGAACCGCAAAATATGATGAAAATAAGAAATAAATGAAGCGGTTGACTTGGAAAAATGGACGTGAATTAAACAGCTTTAGAAATAATCTCACCGAGCTTTTAAATAACGGCCTTACCTGTTAAAGGTAGGTAGGTATACGTTTTTATAAGAATACCTAATATTTTAAATGTTACTTACAATTTATTAGTCGTTGAAGGGTAATTAAGTAATAGAAATACGACAGATTTTGGGATAGTTATTAAACTGTCTTTTAAATTGTTTTAAACTTTGAGAAATTTGTATGATAATTCGATTAATTAAACAAGCTTGAAATATTATGTAGCGCCAGCGGTATCACGTATTTAAAAACCCGTGCAAGATCAATCGTATAGCAAATTCCAAAAGTCCTTTTAGGGTCCCGTACCCAAGGGGGAAAAACGGGACCCTATTAGGTACTGAGACTCCGCTGTCTGTCTGTCCGTCTGTCACCAGGCTGTATCTCATGAACCATGATAGCAAGACAATAGACATTTATACAGATGATGTATATCTGTAGCCGCTATAACAACAAATACTAAAAACAAAATAAAACACATATTTAAGGGGACTCCCATACAACAAAAGTGTTTTTTAATTTATAGAAGACTAACTGCGCCCCGCGGTTTCACCCGCGTAAGTCCCGATCCCGCGGGAATTACGGGATAAAACGTAGCCTATGTGTTATTCTAGGTGTCCAGCTATCTATATTCCAAGTTTCATCGCAATCGGTTCAGTAGTTTTTGCGTGAAAGGGTAACAAACATCCAAACATCCATACAAACTTTCACATTTATAATATTAGTAGGATGTCTTGTCTACGTCATATTACCTAGTATGCCGAATACTTGCTTGGTTGAATTACTGACTAACCTACCAAAGCACAGATAGATTAGTCAGTAAGTCAGTCACGTTTTATTTTTAAATATTTAGATTGACTGTTACACCTGTTAGGCTTAGGATTCGATTTAAAACCTCGAACAAAGCGTAAATATTTAACACAATTATGTAATTCGCAAGCACGAAACTCATATATAAATAACACAGAGACTGCATGCTGACGCTATATTTAACAAGTCTGACTAACACAGGGAATGTTATATGAAAAATAACACTGAATTTATATTCCGCTCAAAAGTATTTCCCAGCGGTGATACAAGAGAGAGACCCAAGTCATAAAAGGTAACTAGTATAGCCGTCCAGCGTACCAATTTAATTACATAACAAAAGTGGGTGACTAGGGATGAGAAAAAAAGAAAATCAATACATACAATGCAATGTTTTAAGTGTTGAAACTGGACCTTTACAATGGATTAGTAGATAAAGGACCTATTCGTAAAATGACCTACAGCGAAAATAAGGACCTGGTCTCGGAATGGCTTATTCTTCAAACGACTCATTCTCATAATAATGTATTTATTGCCTAACATTAGGTACCTTTCAATCATATTTTTGACCAGGGCACCTCTTATAATAGCCATAATGTCTAATCTATGATTCAGCTCTGTTTGATTTTTTTTAAAACGGTTCAACATTTTTTGGAAACATCGCAAGGTTTCGCTAAAGCTTTTTAAGTGCTAGGAATTGCTAACAAAATTACCAACAATTCACGTACCGTTTCTAAAATTTAACACAGCTGAGCTGAAAGTTGGGACACTTAAGTTATCGAATACGTGTCCTGCTAAAGGGCACATTGATAAACGACCTCAAAACACTTTTTTATGAAATACTTGCAAGACTATTTCATTAAAAAGGGTTTAACAGTTGTAAAAATCTCCAGCAAAGAATTGATTTAAGTACATGACATCTCAAAATGGACACCATTGCACTAATCGATAATAATAGATCAATACTTGAACTTATTTACGAAATGGCCTTAATCTCAAGTCTACTCCGACAGACTCATAAATAAAGCAATCCAAGTCCCAGCAACACGTGCATGCAATATACATGAGACTCGTAGTAGCTTCAGTTGTCCCAGAAAATGTGCACCGAGCTTTATGAAGGCTCCCGTAACAATGTCAGAACGGGGCAAATAAATGAGAACTGTTTGAACAAGGGCGTCTAGTAGACTACACGGTCGGAACTGTAGCAAATTGTCCGCCGACGGAACACTTCCTGTCAGTATCTGTAGGTAATGATGTCGTCATCGTGCTAATCTATTACTTATGTTACCAGTTAAGGCCTGGGTTTTTGTACACAAACACGTTTATCACAAGGGAATATCTTCGACTGGACAGATGAAACTACCTCGACGTGTTATTTACATCGAAAATATATTGAATTAGGAGTTGATTCCTTAGCGATAGGAAGGAAAAACTACGGAAGTTTGACCATAATATTATTCTATTCACGAGGAAACGGTATTGGGGTGGTAGGAGGCTAAAAGGTACCGTTTCCTTTAAATAATAGCAACATTTTCAAGAAACCACTTAAGTAGAGAGTAGGTACCGTTTTGTTACTAGATAGAGAACTCACTTCAAATAACGGTTTCGATCTTTATTCGAAGTAGACTCTTCTAACCCACTTGTTATTAAATTATTAGGTAAGTGCTCATTAGTCCGCCTGTTTAAAATAACTTTAGCTGTTTACGTAAAACGTTCCTAGCAAAGGAGAATATAAACTCGTTCTTCTTTGTAACCATCTTCTTTTAAATAAACATAAATTCTACATTTTATATAAGATTCCAACCTAACCTAACCTAACCGGCTCGTCTCCATAAAAAAGAACGTTAATTTCGACTGCAGATTTTGTATTTTAGTTGTGTTTATTTGAAAAAATAGGTAAGCACAAAATTTAATCAATTTAGTTTCGTAAACGTGAAGTGATAATGAAAACCATTGCCAAACATGGACTTATCCGTTGTTTCCAAACCTCGAAAAAGTTGTGGTAAAATAGCCGCCATTTACAAAGAGTTGACTAAAACGACGACGACGACTTGACCGTTTTAAGGCGGTGATCCATTGGCGATCCGGCGAGTCAACAGTCCAAACCGTTTTCGCTCGTTGGCTCGTCGACTCGAGTTGTTGATCCATTAGCGCACCAAACAGTCCATTCTCATCATTTTTTGGACCGCGGACTTGAAATTTCAAGCATGCACAACGAGCCTACGAGCCCATCCGCCGGTTTTTAAGTCCGCAGACTTTTAAGTGCTCCATTGGCGGTTTAGACCTTTGGCTCGCGAGTTCGACGGTTTTACTCGCCAATGGATCACCGCCTTTCATATATGCGCGGATTTATCTATTCCGATTTTAATTTATTGAACGTCAGAAACATTGAGAATGTGAAAGACAAAGGAAAAATTAATCTATGAGTAGGTATGTAAGTATACCCGTTTATTGAAATTTATCTGGGTACATAATAATATAAAAAGGTTATATTGCTCGTATTGTATATCATGTACTAGCAGCCGGCCCCGGCTTCGCAAGGGTATGTATAATAAATACAAACCTTCCTTTTGATCACTTCATCTATTTAAAAAACAGCATGAAAATCTTAGTTTTAAAGATCAAATCTATGGGGACAGACAGACAGCGGGAAGCGACTTTGTTTTATACTATGTAATGATTATTTTTAGAAATAAGTTGCAACTAAACATAATTCATAACTTTATAAGGCCAGTATCGCGATACCCAGGATTTTAGCGGTTAATATATAATGTTTATCATCCAACACAGTAAATGTTTGATCATTATAAACCTGTTAGATCTGTGAATATTTAATCTGTGGGTAATTATGTTCTACCACTTAGGTCTAAAGCATTTTATCATAATAAATTTATGATTCGCCAAGTTCTCGGTAAACCGTTATTTTAACGACGCTCACTGAACAAACTAGACGCCAAATTTACGCTTTAGCCGTGCAATATTTTGTATCCAGTTTTTAATCAGTCGCTTCTGAGTAAAGTTAGATGTTACATGGTAAAGGTAAAAATTGGATACTTTAAACAATAAATAATCCTTGCCTCGAGGGAGCGAGCGCTATCGAGGTCCATTGATTCTGTTTTCCGAACGCTAAAATTCCATTTTCTAAGATGTTACGTATGGAGTGAATAATATTGTATCGAGAGAATTTTAAATGTAAACGTTAGGTATCACAAGGGTAAAATTTAAGCACCCTTCGTATATTGCTGGATAAGGGTTGGGCCAACATTCGGGTTTGCTGTATGTAGATGTCAGATTGATCAATGTTTGCGGAGCGGAGCGTCCTTAGATCCTTTGATAAGTGCAGGAAAAGCGACATTATTTGGTTGGTCGGCCAACATCAACGCCAACAAACAACATATCGAACAGTAGGTTTAGCCGGCATACAGTTGCGTTTTTTAAGAGATTTGAGCTTACCTGCACCAGGTCTTGGTATCCGTTTACACTCATATTGTCAGTGAGGATGAAGTCAAGTGTCTGCAGAGGGGGTGGCGAGGGCGCAGAGGCGGGGGAGGGCGCGGGGGAGCGCGGGGGGGAGCGGTCTCGCAGCACCGGCAGCCGTTCCAGGCGGGAGGTCACCCGCTCCAGTCGCTCGATCAGCGATTCGAGCTCTGACGCGGGGCTAGCCGAAGCACCTCCTGTCTCCGGTTCAGTACCTGTATAACAAACGTATTTTTTTATAAATGTGTGTTTCACCCGCGTAAGTCCCGATTTCGTGGGAATATCGGGATCAAAAGTAGCCTATGTTACTCAGGGTGAATGTAGATTTCTAATGGTATAAGAATTTTTGAAATCGATCCAGTAGTTTTTAAGTTTATTTTTTACAAACATACAGATACACATACACACAAAAATACAAATATTTCTTCTTTATAATATTAGTGTAGATGTAGATAGGTCAGCGTTCCACAATTATACCACTAGACAAGACGGCAGCAACCCGTTCCTCGACACCTACGCATATATGTTATAGCGTCCCAAGCTATGACCAGCTAGGGTCCGCTGTGACAAACAAGACAAGACGGCAGTGGAACCAGTTCCAAGCTGTCTTCCTTAATGGCTGCACTGGTCTACGTTTCAAAATCCCACTGAGTCCGCTTAGACTGGTAACAGCCTATATGCAAACATATAAACACTTAGGCCTAACATAGTCATGTTTTAAGCATGACGTAAAAATAACCATATTTCGGCAGTCGCGTAACAAATCATGTGAGGAAAGCACAATAATACATTCCTATTTATAAGCCGCCTGTTTTTTTATCAAAAGAAATTCTTAATTGTGTGCCTACTTCATTTTATTTTTATCGCGCCTACGTGGGTGGACATTAAGCTTCTTATTATTTTATTTAAACGAAAATATTATTCCTTTCCCCAATATAATAAATATAACATTACGTCGAAAAAGTTTGCGAAGCAAATAACATGGAGCAAAGAAAAATACTGGTAGGTAGATTAAATTTCCTTAAAAATGTGATACTCCAGAGATTTCTAAATCAAAATGTTTGATTGGACAGCTGCGAAAATCGTTTTCTGAGGCCGTAACTGAATGGAATCGACTAGATTTAGGGTTCCAACTAAACGTAAAGAGCATGCCCCTAACCCGCTACTTCACTGACAAAGTAAAATTTAGATAACTCCCCCTCAACGGTTATGTAACTTAGAACATAACCTTCATTTGAAGAGCGCTCCATGTACACAAGGGACTCTCTCTCTATTTAAGTTTTAACTAAACCTTAAATAGAGAGAAAAGTGTAAAAGCAGATTGATAGATAGATGAGAGATCCATATTTAGCGTCTTATACTAGTCCTAGAGACATGAAATTTAAAGTGTGCTCTTTGTGATGTGTAGGCTACAAAAAAAGGGTTTTTGGAAAATTCCGCGGTATCGGGACTTACGCGGGTGAAACCGCGGGTCTCTGCTAGTTAGGTATAGGTGAGCACAAAGCCAATGAAAGCACTTCCGACTCATTAACTTGATTACAGAGAAATTGACCCTTATTAATGGCAAATCCTACTTCTATACTAATCAAGGGGGAAACGGCATAAATTAACGATTACGGAATACGGTAATTTCCACGAACATCACGGTATATCTTGATACAAATGGAGTTCATGGTAATGATGCTTTCCATTACATTAAACGTGTAGTTTCCATTTCAATTCAGTGTAGGCCTCTTTCTTGTTATTAGTTTAATAGAACTAATATTCTTACAATATTCATATAATTATTTGAATTTATCAATAATAATTACTAGAGATGGGCCGACTAGGGGTTCTGCCGACTAGCAGACTAACCGAGTAGTCGGTTACAAAATTGCCGACGAGTCGACCGATTAGATGATGTATGTAGGCTATAACGTGTTTTGTTTACGTTTTTCTGACTACCCACCTTCTAACTGTACTACTAATTCAATAAATATTGGTTTTATTGCATAATTGTTAATAGGTAGGTACCGACTAGTCGGTTAAACTGCCGATTAGTCGGTGACTAGTCGGTCCATCTCTAATAATTACCTTTACTTCGTTTTTTAATTTCAGACTACGATCTGAAGTTTTGGTTATTTGTATTTGACGTTTTTTCTTCAGGAAAATATGTCAAATCGTAGTCTACCAATGAAAAACGAAGTGTACATACATAGGTACTGTCTTTTATATAAATGTAAATTTACTTTACAATGTGGACAGATTTCAGCACAGCCTAATACCTTTCCATTTAGGTAATTTAATTATAATAGCAAACAAAAGAACACTCACTCAGCTCACTAACAAACAAAACAATAAAAGCTTTTTAGAGTCAAAACCCGTATTAATAAACAAATAGGAGACAACAAATTTAGGAATTTAAAAAATAATGCTTTTTATGTTCTGTGAAATTGTTTGATACACAGTCTCATTTTCCCGCAGGCTTAATCTGGATATCCGCTATCAACGTAAATTAATACGAGCTCGAAAATTCGGGTTGAGAGTTGAAAACCATAAGGCTAACCGCAAGATCCCTTTTGTTTAATTAAAACACACACTTTCAAAAATATACAGAGAATTCTTAGCAGCTTGTGGGTGTAGCTATTTGTTATTTATTTCGTTATCTAATGAAATGTACTGATATCATTTTGTATAAGTACAAAATTCAAACTCATTTGATCATGACTCATTTCATAATCATAAGCCAGTATAGTATTACAATAGTAGAATCATTATTAAAATATTAAATCAACAAGTTATAAAAACAAGTTATTTGTTTGAGTTTCATACCACTAGACGCCATAGCGATGTTATACGCCTCTCTAGTTATGCCTGCAATGTCGTCGACATCATCATCGCCAACGTTCGCTCTTGTTTCAAACATCTTAATCAGATGCCTCATATTCTTCGGTACACTATTGCCTGCCATCGTAAACCAAATCCACCACAAATAATTCACGAAAAGACTTCTACACATGAACTGTAATCCAACACTAAACAGATATTAGGATAGTCACTAAAGATATGATACGAGATATGACCAATGTTTTAAAGAGAAACACGCTAATCACAGAACTCGTCAGCAGATAAAGCCGTCACTGACAGATAAGGAGAATCACCAAATAAGGAAAATTGCCGATTGCAGCGCCCTCGAACGACTTGTATAATCGACACAAACGATGTTATTTATATTGAAACACAGTAGCGTCCGCGTGTGACTTCGCCGATAAGTCGAGTACGTGAATGACCAAACATTATAAGATACTCTGACATCACCTTACCTTAATCAACCCGAATTAGTTAATTTATTGTAGTTGGACGATGACAGTAATTATTTTTTAATGAAATAGTCAATTAATTATAACATAATTTGAGTAGTCCTTTCTATGAACAAACTATGAAAGCAAATTTGCAAACTACGGGTAACTGGACACTGTGACTCATTATTGAAATTGGTAGTAAATTAAACGAGTTATACCCGACTAGTTGGGCCGGCGGTTTCATTCGTAAGTGCGAAAGGGGGATCGGAACAAAAAAAAACTGATCTACAAACCCCTGACCTCGTCTAATAATTATATTTTTAAATTGTTTCCAACGTGTAACAGACAGACAGACAAAAGGGCTGACAATGCTATTTAAAATATCAGCTGAGATAGTAAAGTAGTAATCATTGGTATTGGTCACATACAAAAAACCTAATTACGTTGCAACTTATTACCTTATACGGCAAAGTACTGATAATTTTCATATACATAATATAAGTCTTACAAGGTTATCATTCAATGAGTCATACATATAAAAACATTGAGATGACTCTGGGTAATCTAGACAGCGCAGGGGTATTAAGAGGATATTCTCCATTCTCTTTCTCCATACAAACGTAGTTTACATTTTCCTCCCTGGATAAAGACATTAGAGCAAATATGTTTATGCCATAAAACCTATATCTGTCATGCATGACAAATCATCTACCTTTGTATTTTTTTCATTGTATTATTTTTTTATCTTTTATTATTATTTTAATTAGAAAATTTAAAAAATAAAAAGTTAGATGCATTGTCATGACAGATATAAGTTTTATGGCATAAACATATTTGCTCTAATGTCTTTATCCAGGGAGGAAAATGTAAACTACGTTTGTATGGAGAAAGAGAATGGAGACTATCCTCTTAAATAACTCCACGGGCAGATGGCTGGCTTTCTTTGATTACTATTACTATTCTACTTGTTGGATTTCAATGTAAGGTATACCACCTTGATTGAACAGATTAGTTATGATATCTTCTTATCCGGACAATATAAGCCTAGAATCGTCGTGCAGTCTGATGGCCATGTAAGGATAAATGCCAACGTTCTTGAAAATACAACAAAATGGAATTAAAAGTTGTTGATACAAGCCAACCTTCACTCTTTTTACACACAGAATACTAGCTATGTTTTAAAACTCAGAAATTTTAAGATTCAGGAAAACTCAGAAGTTTACATGGGGTGGCTGGGTCAGTCTTTCATTGATTTCTCTGGTTCTATTTATTGGATTTTGATATGAAGAATACCACGACTTTAAAAACCAAAATAAGCGGTCCAATAGTTTTTGAATGCATACATAACAGAGAAACAGAGAGACTAAGTGACCTAAACTATTTTTTTTAATTTGCGTCCAAGTAAGTACTCTCTTTTTTTTATAAGTAGGTATATAATAGGTATAGATTGTGAGTTCTTTCGTGTAAAACCGGGAACGACACTGGGATCGGAATAAAACGTAGCATCAAATTAGAACAAAGCGTTTTACATACAGAGTTAAATTCGTATTTACAATATTAGTATGGATGACGACTAAACGAAATGTCAATTAATCACTACCTAACAATTAATTAAATAATTCCACTTTGTGACATATAATCCTATTCGAATTAAATTTAGTAAGTAAATAGGTAAAACGATGTATTGTATTCCTTAAAATAAATACTCGAAATAAACAGCTTACAGCCTTATGTGGCCATAATACTAGACTTCTTAGGGAGGCTTTAGCTAAGCTTTGTCTAGATATAAGGACTTTATAGCGAGAAATGTCTTAGCCTTAGACCTCCCGGAAAATCTAGCGCGTGTCTGAGTACGGCTGTTAAGCCTAGTGTTTAGGCTGCCTTACCAAAAACACAATAATATCTCTCTTTCGGCCAACTTTACGATGGAAAAGAAGCACAGTGCAACACCGCAATATGTTGATATATTATATCGAAATATTTTGCTTAAATGTAATCTTCCCTTAGGGTGAGTGAAGACTACAGCATTTTGTCGAGAATTTCTGTGTAATGTAATGGTATACAGGTAAAAGCTCGGTAAAAATCCTTAGTGGATTTGTTTTCTGTTGTCAAATTTAAAGTGTTCCTTACTTTTCTTAAGAAAATTGAAGCCCAACCACAACGACATAGAAAAAATAAATTGTATTTTCAGAGATTCTCCCAAATGTTGAGAGATTTAAGTCGAGTTTAATTTTGTACGCTGTATCACGAGCAAGGTCGGCTCAAAGAAGTGTTAGCAACTGTATTACGTAAATTGTGTTTACGGCAATAGGACTTACATTAAATGAACAAAGATTCGTTCAAAAGGGGAGTTATGAAGGCAGCAGAAAGGAGACGAATCACTCAAACAAATACTGGATTTATTTTTCCTCTTAGTCCTTTTTGTGAATTGTTAACCATACGGCGATAGCGACCACAGTGGCGTAAATCAAACATTGAGTTTAGATACTCTTTACAGAGTTATATTTGAAAATAATTGACTTCCAAAACGGTAAAGGGATTTCCTGAAATCCAGTGTTTAGCTACAATACCTAAGTAGCCATAACTAATGCTGAGACAGATCCTCGTTAGCAGCACATGGCTATTATAATGATAAAACATATTGTTTATGTTTTCCATTTCACTTTTTTTTTAGATTTTATCTTAGTTTTTAGGGTTCCGTACCTTAAGGTAAAAACGGGACCCTATTACTGAGACTTCGCTGTCTGTCTGTCTGTCCGTCCGTCCGTCCGTCCGTCCGTCCGTCCGTCTGTCCGTCTGTCACCAGGCTGTATCTCATGAACCGTAAAAGCTAGAAGGTTGAAATTTTCACAGAAGATGTATTTCGGTTGCCGCTACAACAACAAATACTAAAAACAAAATAAAACAATTATTTAAAAGGGGCTCCCATACAACAAACGTGTTTCAAAAACTACAAGGCAATGTGAGGTCGCTTCTGATTGGTCGCGTCAAATCGAGTTGGTCATGGAATTCAAAATGGCTGCCCTATCTGTCAAATATACTAGTCTGCCTTCACTGACCAAAGAGTTTCTTATAAGTTTCAGATTTTCTTTGAATCAAAGTTGTTGTAAACCATTTTAGGGTTCCGTACCCAATTGTGATAGTGGTACGGAACCCTTCGTGCGCGAGTTTCGCACTTGTTTTATTTTATATTTTTGTCTCTGTGACGAGCGTGCTTTGGAATGCTATTCTTCTTCTTTTTCTTACACAATTTTCTTACGGATCTACAAATTGACACTCAACTTCAAAAAAGAGGCTAAATGCTCGACAATCAACATCACCAATGCGATAACATCAATGTTCTGTTCATGAAAGGATTGATGATATTGTAAGAACTCCTTTAAAATAATTTTGAAACTTTAAGAAACTCGATAATTGATTCCATAAAATCGTTCAACAAAAGCAAATTAATGGTAAACCTCGAGGCTACAAACGATGAAAAGTTTCGCTAGCCTGTAAGTAAAGTATTTAGGTATTCGTAATTCAGTTTTTTATAAACGACCATAAAAATAGTTTCAATGGGGCATATTGAGTGAATTAAAAAAATATATGGAGAAGGTACACCTTGATAGGTATTTTTAATGTTCCAAATATAATAAAGTACTAGTTAACCCAGCGCACTGCGTATCGCCATCGGCCAAATCAAGAAAAAAACCAACTAGACAACGATGACGGTTCATGAACGAACGTTCAATACCGAAAAAAACTTTTTAGTGTTTTTAAAACAGATTTTATCTGTGTATGTGTATGTATGTATGTTTCTAGTTATTGATACTTTTATATATTTCTACTGTAGGATACTGATAATCTATTATATTTTAACATTTCCATGTCACAGTGTTAGTTACCGTACTCCTCCGAAACGGCTTGACCGATTTTTATGAAATTTTGTATACGTATTCAGTAGGTCTGAGAATCGGCTACTATCTATAATTTATAAGGCAAAACAACGTTTGCCGGGTCAGCTAGTTATGATATATTTCTACTGTATTATTTAGCTGTTGGTTTTCCTAAAATGTAAATAATAAATAAATAATCTCAATTGGAATAATATAGACTTCAATACGTCAAGTTTCATGGACGAAACTGAGGGCCGCAGAGAATTTGAAATAAAATACCTACCTACCCAATACATTGTGTGAAACTGTACCTTGAGAAGAACCCTTTACTGTTTAAAGTGTTTTAGAGTTTAATTAGTAAAGGTGAAACCAACAACAGTAGTTTAGTATCTACAAGTGATATCTACCTACCAAAAGAAATGAGACCACGAAGTGGAAAATTAGAGGTGTAGTTGTCTAAAAAGAGAGCACAGAAGAATTTGTATTAGTGCCGCTAAGACAGAATTGTAACGGGGACGATGTAATAAATTAGCGATAAAGTACTAACACGTATTTATGAATGAGCGTCGTCAGCCTAGTGCCAACATTCTCATTCAAATCATCTAGTTTTTTTTTTTTGTACTCAACTTTGGGTGAAATCTTTGTAGGTAGGATGAAAATGAGAAAAACATAGTTTGACATTTAAAGTTTGCAGTACACGCCCACAGGTGGCGCGGTCGCCGCAAGAAACTGGTTGTTGTTAATACGTGAAGGGTTTTAATGTTTGTTTTTCTTCGTATAATATGTATGTAGGCGGTGTCTTTTCCTACGCTATGATATAATTTAAAAAGAGGAAATTGTATTTCGTATCAAAGTAATATTAAAAACAGAAGGACAAGCGTGTGATGTTGTATAAGGGTTCCCGTTTTTTTACTTTTACGGAACACTAAAAATAGGTAGAAAAGATACAGCGAGTAAATTAGTAGCAAAACTAAGCAAGAGTATATTGCTGTTAGAACACTGTAACGGTAAAGTATAAGTCTTTCGCATCGCAGAGCAATGATAAACCACAAGTTCTTTTCATATTGATTTTCATATTGACCAAGTAGTTGTTCACAACATTGAAGTCAAAGCCAATTATTTTAGAGCAATGGATTTACATAATCAATTAATATAAATATCTGCGACTCCTAACAGCGATATAAGACTGCGTAGAGTGAAATAAACTTATTAACAAGGCCTCTAAATTAGAAGACTAAAATTCATGTTCTATAAAAGATCCTTTACACAAAGCTTCTGACGGATAAAAGCCAATTAAAGCTTTTTGCAAAGTGAAATTTCAAAGGCAACGACTAAACTCAAACTAAGAAAATAATGCTGAACATTCAGAAGTTGTTGTTTATGCCAAGTAGGATAAACATAAAAGATTGTCCGTAAAGGATAATGAGCAAAATATTTACTTTGATATGTCTAAATTAGGTAGGAACCAGTAACCCAAATGTTTTCTAGCCATATGTTGCGCGCTCGCGGCTTGAATGTCTGATTTATGTATCTACAATGATAGGTATGTAGGTTCCTATTATATACCTACTACGAGTATCAATATACTCTTTGGGATCGTATCTACTATGATAGGTATGTAAGTACCTATAATATACCTACGAGTATCAATATACTCTCTGGGATCGGATAAGCCTTCTGTGGCAGCATCGCAACGCTTGACCTGCTTTGAATACGCCTATCGCCATTTCAAAAACCAATCAGCACCAACGACAAAAAGCGACTACCTTTATAGGTAGATCAAAAGTATTATCTGTTTTTTTTTTCAATTTAAATGTACTTTCGAATAGACACCATGTACAGACCTAATTCTTACTCATCCATCAACGATGACAAAAAAAAGTATTGTTTGTTACCATCACTATTACTCAAATAGGTTAATTCAAGAGATCATCAAAATTGCTTTAGCTACTTGCATATATTACTTACGTGCACATTTTAACAAGATAGTTAGCGGTAAAATATCAAGGCCAAGTTAAGACTGCTCTAGCAACTCTACAGAAAAGGAGGTACTTAACAGTAATGAGGGTTTCCCTTAAGTAGTTTCACAAGCTACTACATTTTAGGATTCCGTATCTCAGGAGGAGAAAACGAGAGGACTTCGTTGACCATTTATCCTTTTGTCTGTCTGTAACCTTTATCTCAAGAACGGATAGGAGTGAGAGTTACATATGTATTGAAGACTAACTGTTGTGTACAAGTCACGTACAAGTAATCTAATTCAACATGGCGAAAAAAATATTACATATTTTTATTTGCGCAAAGGTGAAGCGGAAATACCTTTTGAGTCAAAAACCTATATAGTTACTCTTGTCCTGGCAATCAATTAAAAGGAAAGTAAAAAAAAAATGATAGTAGACCTCCCCATGCACACATTTAACCGTTTTAGCAAGGTCAATAACCCTCTGGAATTATATGTCAGCTAAGCTGATCTCTAATCATACCATTGCTAAATTAAGATTTAATTGCTAATTAGCAGCAAGACTCACAATTTCTTTGAGTAAAACGGCAGCAGTATAAGACAGCTAAAAGAGTAATTTCGTAGAATTTATATACACGTTACTAACTGTATGACATATAACTTAAAATTGACTCAATAGTGATTAAATGCTTGGGTTGGGTGGGGACGGGACATAATATGTTGCGTAAAAATGTACTGGACAATACTGGACATTGTTTCCATGGATTGTAGTTTAATGTTTATTTTACAAAAAAATGTATACGGAACACTCGCGGCGTACGAAGTCGACTCACGCTTCACTTATTTTTTATAAAATTAAAATAAGTCGGGTTTTCCTTCCTGACGCTATAACTCCAGAACGCACGAACCGATTTCCACGGTTTTGCATTCGTTGGAAAGGTCTCGGGCTCCGTGAGGTTTATAGCAAAGAAAATTCAGGAAAAATTTAATTATCTATAATTTATAAGGCAAAACAACGTTTGCCGGGTCAGCTAGTTTTTTATAAATGTAAGGAACATGGGCACTCTACATTCTTAATGAGCATCTTCCTCTCCACACTTCAGAACTCTCAAAATTATTTAAGGGTTGAACGGGGACGGTGAAGTTGTTGCAAATAGCACGTGACCCACAAATCTTGACATGGGCCAGGTATTATCAAAGTATGAAGCTTATAGTTTTGGGAGCTGATGTCAGAAATGGTTCCAGTAATATTCTCTGTTCTATATTTACGATACGCCTGGGAGTTGTGCCAGCTGGTCATATCATACCAGACCGCATTTATAATACTGACAAAATCGAATACTTTACAGCGACTGATTACTTTGCGAGGTCAACTTAATTGTTGCTTTATTTACCTATATTGTGCAAACAATACTTTGGCTTTTTGGTTGTCTGGTGAAAATAAATGATGTTAATGGAATACTGGACAAACCCTACAACATATTTCAGGAACAAAGCTCTTACCGAGAAGTATTATTTTTATTGAATGTCGCTATTTTTCATCCATTATGATACTTAACGCCAAAGAGGTATTCGATTCGACAACAATAGGGGGTTTTTGCGTGATCTATCACTGGCGGAAATCAATGATTTAATCGTGAAATCTAGTTGAAGTTGTACAAAAGCTTTTAAACCCAACAAACATTATTTTGGGTGGATTTAGCAGTTTGTGGTGAGGGATAAAAGTTTAATTAAATAAAAACAATCATTTATCTGTGTTCAAACCTGATATGACGCACTAATCATCTTGGTGATATCATTTTTTCGAAAGGACCGCAAGACATTTTGAGACGACTAACCCTATAACATCATCCAAGTAAGGAACAAATACCTTCTCAAGTATCAGGTTTATTCTCAAGCAAAAATCCATTTTCAATTGATCAGGGCGCAACACAAAAGAAACCTAGTGGTTTTTCTTCCTAGTAGTATTAATAATTCAGTGTATGACGATATGAATTCAGAATAGTTCATAGTACCTAACCAGAAAGTACAAACCTCTAATAATAACTGAATATTGAAGTTTCCTGAAAATGATTAATCAGTATTACATGTACCTACCCACCTATATTGTTTTCCTCGTCAGAGTAAAACAATGTAGTTAGATAATTAGGTATAACAACCGGCCAAATGCAAACTTAGCAACGGGTATAGACATAGCCGCAGAAGGTTTTCATTGTTACCGTAGAATACACCGAAATATACTATTACATAAACATATTCAAGAACCATCTGCATTGTTATTAGTAACTTACGTCTGTTCTATCTAACATTGAATTTCGATTTAGATTAAATTTAATTATAAGTATAAAGAATACATAAACATTTCGATCTTTTTAAATGAGTAACAGAATGTATGATATTTAAGACAAGAAGATGAATCAAAATCTAAGGATGTAATAAAGTCAACAACCGTTAATTAATCATCGCATATTATTCCAATTGTAATTTGATCAAAGTAAAATATTCGGCGTGTAATTCATATTTTATCATTCTATGTACCTACCAATTACTAAACATAACATATACCTCGTTAGTTGTTACATTATTTAGTATATCCGGTGATGCTATAATAGATGCATTTTAAACCATAACAGCGGTTTGTTGAAGCATTCATTTGTGACATTACCTATGAATAAAATCGATATTTCGACTCCTTATATAGAGAATAGTTGAACGACATTTCACAATGAAATATACCCAATGGAATATGTTCATTTAGCAAAAAAATGCTTACCAGGTAGAGGAAAAAAATCCAAATTTGAGACTGATTAAAGCAGTCGTTAACACTATACGAACACTGAACCGTTGTTTTCATGCACTGATAGCACTAAATAGACACAAAACAAGTTCGCAAGTGTGCGCGTGCGGCGCCGTCGGCAACTGTCAGTTCGTCGAGCTCGAGACGACCGGCACGGACGGATGTGCGATAATGATTCACATCATGGAGGTCGAGCCAAACGTTCTCTAGAAAAGCTACCGGTAGAGACACTATCATCGCCTCGCCCGCGAGTGAACCATGGAATGACTCACTCGTATATCGATGACTTCGTCGTCGGACTCATATGACCACACAACACTATTGAAAAACGTTCATTGTACTAGCGTAAATGTAAGTCAAAGCTTGTACTATTTATGTATTCTGTGGTCAAAGCCTGTACGGTGCAGTGAAAACAATCAAGGCCCTGATTCCTTTATTAAAATAGACCAAAACTTAATTTTGACATCATTAATAATTATAAATGCAGACAAACAATTATGCACCCAAAATTATACTATAGGTAACTTGCGACTGGACTGCATTGGAAACTTTATCGACTCGAAAATGTATGGAAAACTGAAAATTTATCGAAATAGCATATGGTATTTAAGAAACCATATTTTGGATAATTTTAAAACGCGAATCGGCCATCAGTACGAACGACGAGGACAACACCGAGTCCACCATGAATATTTAACTAAACTGCGAGTAGAATGGTTTATGGTTCAATGGTTTATACCAGGTCAGCCAAGTAAGCTACTGATACACCTAGCTAAAACAATCCTTTCATTATTTATTTATTAAGTAAAAATACTTCTCTAGAAAAGATATTAGTGACAAATAGAGATGGGCCGACTAGGGGTTCTGCCGACTAGCAGACTAGCCGACTAGTCGGTTCCAAAATTGCCGACTAGTCGGCCGACTAGTCGGCAATGCAGATCATTATAATTCCGAGATATTTGGGTTAATCATGATCAATCGGCGATTGTTGCTATTTTTGGATAAGTTTGCACTTCGAAAGCTGTAGCGAAACTTCCAAAAAATGGTTGAAATAAAAATAAAAGTTGGAAAAAATATGGAGCTGAGGCATAGTTATGATATTTTAGAAGTTTAGATAATGTATGTAAGCTATGACGTGTTTTGTTTACGTTTTTCTGACTACCCACCTTCTAAACTGTACTACTAATTAAATAAATATTGGTTTTATTGTATAATTGTTACTTGACGACTAGTCGGCACCTGCCGACTAGTCGGCCCATCTCTAGTGACAAACATTCTTGAAATAAATAGCGTAAGAGAGTAGGTACGCTATTTATTTGAAGAATGTTACGTATAAGTAAAATTAAATTGCGATGTTTCATACTGGGCAATGATATAGTAACTTAACTTTGAAAATAAAATGTGGTGTGCCTGTGGCGCAATCTCGCAATCTTGTGGAGTGCTACATAAGTTCAACCAAATTAAAATGGTTTGAATGGCTGGATCCTTAACTAAATCAGAGTGAAGAAATCTTAAAAGAGCTATGAAGTCGATTTTGGCAAATAAAGCGGTGTGAGAGAGTTGTTGCCCGATATCACACAAACTCTACAAACATAGGCACGGTAATATTATACGGTATGTAGTGTTAGTTTCCTGGGAATAACATTATAAACTCCTTTTATCCTCATATTCTCAGCGGAACTCGGGATTCAGCTAGTCATAAATTAAATTACCACCTTCATATGTGTTGTACAATTCCGAAGCTCACAGAAGTTTTGATATTTCAGCATAATATTGCTTTCTTCAAGCCAGCAGTACTAAACACACACAACAAAGTTTATGCAATTCACTATTTGGAGACTCAGATGCTAAAAGCCGGTACTAAAACCCTATTTACTTGGGTTGGGATACAGCCAACATCGATTTTTACTAGCTAAACTTTGAAGAGCTAATAAAACAAAAAGAACATAAAATTTATGAAGGTACCCAACGATCCTTAAACAGGACAGTCTCACCATAAAGGCTACATTACAGCAGGAAAGTTATTCTGTAGACATGTGCCGTAGTGTTAGTATTTACAGTAGTGTAATAAAATGTCACTGGGCAGTACTTACTTTACTTCTTTTTTGCAAAATGGTTAGATTCGGTTAATTATGGACACGAATCCAAAAAGTAGAAATGTATTTAGCGGTTTATAAGTTAGAATTACTTTATCAAGATATCTGGTGAGTAGGTAAATTTTAACTGACCTGCATCAGCAACAACAGGGCCCAAAGGATCGAAACGTACTCGATGTTCTACAGCTGCGCGAGCGGCACAAACTAAATCAGAAAAGAATCTATGCCTTCGCAATGCCAACTCGTCTCGACCAACTGGCGTAGCCGGAGGTTCTCGAGGTCCCTCGGTTTCTTTGCTCTTAGGAACATCTTCAAAAACTTCATCATCTTCGGAGTCAGATTGCAGTTTGGTTGCTGTACTATTTCGTTGTTCGACAACGCTATTGCTGCTACTTGTTGTTGATTTTAAAATTCCAGTTGACTTGCGCCTTACAGTAGGTCGACAATCAAAATTAGTTCTCGCTAACTCTTGTTCGAGTCGAGCCAACTCTTCAAGAGTTACAGAATCTCGACGACAATCGACAGAATAACGTTTAAAATCTAAACGACTTCTTTTGTAATCGACTGAGTATCTCTTCCGAGTTAATTCTCGTTTAGTAAACACGAGATCATCCTCTTCTTCGTTTTCACTTTGCGATGTATCTGCAGGTTGATCTTTATTGTCAGTATCTTGAGGACTTGAAGAGTTAGCGTCTTCCTGTGTCGGTTCATCGTTTTCGATTTTAATTGACGGTTCCGGAATAGGTTCTGTGATTTGTGGTTGATCGGTCATCTCTACGTTCGAGTTACTGCAGTCTACTAACTTTTCTTTTATTTGTTGCGGTTCCGATTCGGACATGTTGTTCATATTATCCGTCTTTGATTTACTTTTGGGTAGCTTTTTATTAGGTCGTGCACAACAACTTTTAAACATAGTTAAATCTATTAAATATTAAAAGCATACTAACACCTAATTCTAAATAACTATTTTGCAAGTATGTAACGGATAAATACAAGATTTGATTCACTCAAACAGACAAATATAATTTATATTTGGTTAAGTTTATGTGATGTAAATCGTAATCCATAGATGGTTAGGTTACAATTCGTGAGAGAGCAGACTCAGCGGTGGAGATGGTCGGCAGCCAGCCGAGCGCGCGGCGGCTAGCGACTGTCGGCACTGACGCAGGGCGGATGCGCCGCCCGCCCGGCGCATCTAGCCACCCGTTCCCGCCCTTCCGAGATCTTCTCGCGGATTGGGGACCCATATTTTATACTCAAAAAGGATTTCACAGAACCACCTCTAATAACGTCATCCGTCAAGAAAACAAAGAACCGGGAAGTATAAGAATTAACTATAGCTATGTAATGTACGTAAGTTGTCGGCTTCAATTCTCGCAAGTTGAACCACTTTCTCTGACTGAACTTAGAATTTAGATTTATTGTTTAAAGTGAAATATAACCCATCTCTACTACATATAGATATACTTTTAATAGGTACTAACACTGAGTTTTTTTAATTAGTCACTGCATATACTTTGGTGCTTTTAGGTGAAAGTAGTCTTACATTCATTTAATGTTTCAATTGAACAAATGGTACATTTGCATCCAGATGACAATGACCACACAAAACATCAGAAATGTTATAGATAAGATAACCCCTACTATGTTAATGATTATGATTTCTACTGCTATCCAGATTATCAGATAACCTACATTTGCATGTATTAATAAACTAGCTGTCTTCCGCGGATTCACACACGTAAGTACCGGTCCCGTGAGAATTTCTAAAACTCTTTCTTATTGGATGCCTACATCATATTTATAAAGAACTCACTTTCCAAATTTGAGCTCTGTACGTCAGTCAGTCAGTCAGCATTTTATAGATATAGATTACTTTGAAATCAAATAGAATTGTCAAAGGTAGAAACAGACGAAAAGAACTTTGCCCTGCCCTTATAATAAAAATAAGTGTATAACAAGCATAGAAAAAGACATTGCTCATCTGGGATTTGAAACCACAACTTTCACCGTAAAGTCGGTCGGACTATAGGCCAACACTGACGGCCAAGCTTTTTTAGGTACTGAATAAAACTTTAGATTCTACTAGCAGAGTCCCGCGGTTTCACCCGCGTAAGTCCTGATCCCGCGAGACTTTCCAAATCCCTTTCTTAGTGGATCCATATAGAACCTAAAAAACACACTCCTAATTTCATGACTCTAGGACGCAGGTCCTAAAGTCCTAGAGCCCAAACTGCAGAATTTGGGCTCTGGAATATGTAAGTCAAGCCATTGTGCTCAATCTTATTTCACCGTGTCCTTTCTAGGAATACTAAAGGACAATGGAAGTCCTGACACCCACGCTAAAGGGAGCACAGAATCAGTTGCCTTTGTGTGTCTATCTCATAAAGAGTGCATATTTATATTCTGTATGTAAGCTACGTCATACCCTTCACTTATCAAGAGTTGAGATCACTTTTAAATATAATTAAACTAAAATCTCTAAAACATTCAAAACATCAGAACATAGTGCAACAGAGGACAGATCTAAGCAGACCCCGGGCTCTGGAGAGGGATGCAACTCGGAACATTGCTTGGATGATGATGAACACCGATCTATGCTCTGCTCTGTTATTGTTGGTGGTTAACAGACCCGTCTCAGACTCTGCATGCTGTATCATTTTTTTAAAATTTATTTTAGTATTGAAGCCAGTTTGATATTTCGTTAGATACCTACTGTTACCATAAAAGTACTAATTTATGTTACGACAAAGCTTAGTGGCATAAAATGTTGTAAGCATTCATTATTTCTCAACTTATTTATCTGGAACAGTTGCCAATTCAACATAAATTTTAATAGGTGTCTTTTGACTGTGCTGGTCTTGTTGGGGTCAGCACTAGTAACTACAGTCTTAAATCGATCATCTGCAGCCAACTAATTATTATTAACTAACTTAGTAGTGGCTGGATGATCATATTTAGATACCTAATTAACTTTGTAGGTTCCAGTATACTGGCTGGAATGGAACTTAAAACTGTAGTTACTAGTGCTGGTAATAAAAGTACTTCCAGCTATTATGAATAGTCCATCCAGGTGAACTTTCATAATATTATTTGTCACCGTACGGTTTTGAATACATACCTACTTCATAATTGGATATTCATAAAACCGGTAATCATACGATAGTTATTGAATGCATACTGTTATTTCAGATGTAATCACGAACCTTGATTCAGGGGCGTAATAACTTTGCTTTTCTTAATATATAGGTTTCGGTTTACAGTTATTGATGTTCGTAGAAACAGCTAGCGTCCCCTCTGTTCCTTGGTAATCCAAAGGCTCCCCAAACAAAACAAATTAAACAATGGAGACTACTTACAGTTAAAGTCGGTTTCGGTAGCCGGAACAACATAAGCACTCTCTAACACTGTGACAACAAATTGTTCACTTTTATTTAGTTTTGATTGTCAATTAACAGTAATTTTATAAAAAATTATAAAATCAGTCTTTTTGAGGCTATGTTAATTGTCAAATGAATGTGTCAAACAGACGGGCAATGTTGCCATAAGTCAATATTTCAAGTTTAGAAAAAAAATAGCTTGCTGGCCGGCCAGCCAGTCGCGCAGTCTTGTGCAAAAATATCGAAATATCGAGCTACCTTCCGGTCCTCACGTTGCAGTCCGTTGCACTATATCTGTCTTATCAAGAAAAGTCTAAAAGGCTCTCCCATTTATGTGCGTTTTACCGGTCGATAATTGTACATAATGGGGATCCATTAATATTTATTTATAAACCAGGGTTAGAGCTGGGTTAGAAAAGTCATCAAAATAATTAACTACCTTATTTACTTACAAGGTCTTTTTTGGGTTCCTCTAACAAGCGTAATATAAATTATGTTGCACCAACATTAGAAAAAAAACCGGGCAAGTGCGACACTCGCACACGAAGGGCCCCGTACCACTATGACATTTGAGTACGGAACCCTAAAATGATTTACATCCAATTTTTAAATTTGATAGGAAAATGTGAAATATTTAGCTTCGATCCTTTCTCCCTTCATACGACCACAGGGCGGCCATTTTGAATTCCACGACTAGGGCTTGCAATCCGGATAACGGATATCCATATTATCCGGATATCCGTCGAAATTATTATCCGGATTTAGTTGACTTTTTTATCCGGATAATTCGGATTTTTCGGATAATTACTTTGCACGTACAAACAAATACAAACTGGTAGTTCTGCGCACAGTAGACTTCGCGAGCACTTTATTAGGAGTACCTACATAGGTTTTACATAGACACCTTAAAAAACAAGTGATAGAAGATGAAAACATGAAGAGTTTGTGATGAAAAAGTAGTACCAGGAGCGACTTCTATGTAGTACCTTGTTGTTCTTGTGGATAAAGGGTTTAAAATAAATAAATAAATTGTGTCAACAACACACAGCGCCATCTAACCCCGTGGTAAGCGACTAAGCTTGTGTTACGGTGACTAGACAACGGATATAATACTTATATTTATTTTTCTTTTGTAAATACATACATATTATACATAGAGTTATTCTATAGGTTTATTCTAGAGGTAGAAGTTGATAAGTGAGCAATCTATTGTATGAGCTATCCTGTTCATCATTCCGAAGATCATAATTAGATCGTCATCATATTTTTCTGGGACTAATTTGAAGGTAGGTATAAAAAAAATACCTTATAAATAAAAATAATCTTTGAAAACGGATCTCATAGAGGGGAGATATCAAGGAGCCCCCTTTGTGGGAGAAATACTCGACCAATTTAAAATCCCCCGCCACAAAAAAATTATAAAGGCTCATAGAATCTCTTTATCAAGTTTCATCAATGTCGATTAAAAATATTTCCTGTAGAGGAGAAGTAACAAATTAACCAACTGTAACAGAAAACAAATATTGCCAGACTTGAAGCAGAGACGCTTCGCTCGCTGGCTTAATCACATACAATGCAAGAATTATCCAAAGTTGACAATTATTGCAATTCATTAGTATTTTAGTTTTTAGTTATTTTATCTGTGTCGTGTATCCATTTCTTTCGCAAATCCACTTTAATATATCCATTCTTTTTCTTCTTCTGGTACCACCTCTGGAGGTTGGCCGTCAGCTCAGCGAACTTTTTCCGGTTTGTGCCAAGCAAAAAAGTTGTTTCACGCTGGAAATGCTTGGCCACTCTCGGATGTTTCTCAACCACGACTTCTTTCTTCGTCTAACGGGTCTCTTGCCTGCGACTTTGCCCATCATTATAATTTGGCGAAGCTTGTATTTCTCGTGTCGCAAAACTTGACCCAAGTATGCCACTCGCGTCTCTTGCCGACACATTGGAGTACCCGCACGTTGGAGCAAGTCCAGCTAATACGTGGCATTCTACGGTAGCACCACATCTCGAAAGCTTCGAGGAACCCTTGTGTATTGACTTTCGCAGTCCAGGCTTCACTACCGTAGATTACTACTGGCCACACATAACACTGGCGTATTCTAACTCTGAGCTTTATGGATAGTTGGCGACTGCATAACTGACTGGGTGGCTTGGGCAATTCCAATCCGAGTACGAATTTCTTGTTCGCTATCCCATTTTTTATTAACCCATGCAAAAGTATAAAAACCTTTAATTTAACCATTGGAACCCGCACTATATCTGAACCTGCGACAGTGATTCTGGGATTGAAGTAGTTCCTTGATACTACCAGAAATTTAGTCTTAGACACGTTCATACTCAACCCTGCTTTCAACCTGTACTCATTAACTCTGTCTAATAATATCTGCAGGTCCAGCTCTGATGAGGCTACAAGTGCAGTGTCATCGGCATATCTTAAATTGTTCACGATTTTTCTGTTTACTTTAACATCAATCTCATATTCTTCTAGCGCTTTCGATATTATCGCCTCCGAGTACAAATTGAACAACAGGGGAGATAAGGTGCAGCCCTGTCTGAATCCACGCCGTATTTTCAATAGTTCTGTTTATGAGTCCTTGACTCGGACCGCAGCCCTTTGGTTCCAATACAAGGTCTTAATGAATCTTAGTCTGTCTTTGCCATCCAAACCAACGTAGATCAAGCGCTGCAACAGGATATCATGTTTGCCGCGATCAAACGCTTTCTCGTAATTTTAACGTTATAATACCTGACCGAAACAGACAAAATTCAACTAAGAGTCCTGGATTAAGAACCCAGTTGAAAAATAGCAGTGTTCTTAGTGGTACAAAGACAACATCTTATTGACTTTCCGACTAAAAACGGTTGAACCGATAGAATTACCCAAAACATTTGTCAAATAGATACAGAATTTCTTACAACCTGGTAACTGGCTAGCAAAAAATAGATCTGGCTCAAGAATAGGTCAACGTGAATGTAAATTAATGAATAGTGTAAATTGTCACCGATGGTATCACAGATTTAGACGTACTACTATTGCTTGTGCTCCAAGATTCTTTAGCATGATTAATTTTCTCACCCAAAAAGCCATAACACACATTATGTAAGGATCATTGTATCGACTTCCTTTCTGCGATCCTAAGCAGGATCGCCAAAAGGAAGTGGAGCATATGCTCATATTCAATAAATCCTGCAAAAATTTGCAGCACTTCAGATATTCTTAAAGAATAACAATAATATTTTTAAGATTTATGTAATATTCAGGGTGCCTACAAGAATCATACTGAGTTCTCGAGAGAAGCTTCAGCAGCTTCGATACAGCGGCTACCGCAGAGGAAAGCACTTATTTTTCGAGAGTTTCAGCAAATGCTTCAACAGCTTAATACGAAATAAAAATCAAAATTGCCGACCGTGATCTCTCAACTATCGATATATGCGTATATAAACTTTGTAAATTCACACGATTTGTTAACATAGTTATATTTTCTCGGGTCTTAATCGCGTATTATTATTTATTTTCTTACCTCGACGTTTCAACCATGTTACAATGGTCTTGGTCGCGAGGGTCGCGTGGTTGAAACGTCGAGGTAAGAAAATAAATAATAATATGCGTATATCTATTAAAAACCTTTGTTTTTATTAATTAAAACTTTGTAGTAAGGGTTTTTTCTTAATTTTATTAAATTTCGAAAATTATCCGGATAGCCAAAAGTTAACGGATAATGCAAGCCCTATCCACGACCTACTCGATTCCCTTGTAGTTTTTGAAACACGTTTGTTGTATGGGAGCCCCTCTTAAATATTTGTTTTATTTTGTTTTTAGTATTTGTTGTTGTACCGGCAACCGAAATACATCTTCTGTGAAAATTTCAACCGTCTAGCTATTACGGTTCATGAGATACAGCCTGGTGACAGACGGACGGTCGGACGGACAGACAGACAGACAGACAGCGAAGTCTCAGTAATAGGTTTTGTGGTGTTAAAACTAGAAGGTGAAAGGGAAAAATAAAATGAGTCAGTTTTTATCTACATTCTTTACTGTGATCATGCTGTACATACAAGGCACAAAAATATTGCAGGAATAGGCCTGTGTTGAGTACATTCACTTAAAAGTAGATTGTTAGAAATTGTTCAACCCCCAACTATGGAAGCTAAGAGTTTTGCTCACCTATCAATGAATTGTATGCGGCTCTATATTCTTAATTAACACAACATCTAAGAAAAAAGTGTGAACATAGGTGCATACAATTCCTCGACAGCTGAATCTTTGAGTTCTAACGAAAATTATTTTGAAAAAGGACTTTTACCATGTTCTGACAAAGGTAAAAAAAACATTTGAAACAATGTCAAAATCTGGGGGCACGGTAGTGCTCCCGCCAAGACGAGCCAGGGAAGCGTACGAGCACTACCCACCTTTTCTCGAAATACAGTTTTACGCGAACACTCCCGTTCAAAATAATTATATTAGACAGTAAAATTCACGTTAGTGTGATAGATATTCATTTAATTCTTAGGTCTAATATAAAGCTGATCTTAGGACTACTTACAATATTTTGTGCTTTCTCAAACATAACAAAATATTTATATAAAAAATATAAACATATACCTAAGCGGATTTCAACATTAATTTATCTATTAGATTAATCAATCACAACCAACACAATTCAAAACTCATAATATAAGTACCTAGTTCCAATTAGGTATTTTGATTACAAAAATAAAATTGGTCAACTATGGAATACATTTGACAGCCTAAAAGGAAACTAAATGCAAACTATGTAATATTTGTGTACACTTATCCAATTTATTATATTAAAATATATACCTTTCCATACTTAGATACTTTCTACATAACTAATCTAATTTGTATAACAAGTTTCTACGATATTTAGTATAAAAATACTCGCAGTAAGGTACTCGTTAATAGGAAAATGATGCAACTATAAAAAACCTAAAAATCGTAAAAACAGTAACATTACATAATATGTTATTTATATGTGATGTTATTTATATTTATACGTGAAACATATTGTAGGCATGTTAGGATTTTTATTATTCAAACATGTTCCTCCGAATGAGTACCTACTGTGAAAGTGTCGTATTGTCTTATGTACGATTCACCCTTTTTTAAAAATTTAAAAATAAAAAAGGGTGTTTAAATTTTCTTAAAATGCTGTCATGTATGAATCGTACATTAGAATTAAGACATCCGTTATAAATGTAGGACTTGCAACAACATAAATATTTTAGTACCAATAGGGGTAGCGCATAACTAAGTAGGTTCTTGAGGAATGGCTATCCTTTATTGGTCATTTTTATGGACTAACCAATCAAAATAGGACGCCTCAAGTGGTGTGCTTGTGGTAGCCCGAATATCTGCATTTGCACCGATTGCGATTCGCAATACAGTCACACTTTCAGTATAGACAAAACAACTCAACTGTGAATACCGGGCAACGTTGAATTAATAACTTGCCGACATCAAGACCGGTAAAAAACTTCAGCTCGAATGGCACTTCTCTTATTCTATGTTCTGGGGCCCATTGCCATGCCACGTAAACTCCAAACACCCTTCTTGCCCCAAAGAACGCACTAAGCCACGCGCTATGTCTATAGCATAACGTAGCATCAGAGATCGATTTTCTTAAAATTTAGATTTCTTTCACTCCAAAAATATATATAAAGAACATACTATTTCAAGAATACTTAGAGTTCTTTGAACATTGTATTCTTAACACCTTTGGTATCTATGTTTTTTTAATCACAATAGACAGACAATACGTTCAGTTTCATAAGTCGACCGGTCTGAAGTTGCAGCGACTAGGCTACTGCAACATCACACGCCGTTAACTTCGGACCGCACCACTTTCGCGTATCGTACGTACAATGTACAGTCACACAACAAAATCAACACATCCACAGAACAACGGTAAAATTAACAATTAACAGAATTGTATTCAATGAAAGCGGGATTTTAACTTTCCAACTCAGGACTTTATAACGAGTACAATTCCGTGGGGGGTGAATATTAAATTTTGTTGCAGACTGCACCTAGGGAAAAATAGGAATGCACGGCACGTCTTCTAAACATCAAATTCTAGATTAAAGCTAAGGTTACTACAATAGAAAATGTAGATATAACAATGTCTTACAAATAGTTCAAAAAGTATTACCTACTTTATAAAATTGGACTTCATTAAGGTCTTTTCTTTCATGAGCGAGCACGTCCTTTGTTCTTATTTTTCCGCCAAAATCTCTTTACATAATTTTATTATCTTCTTACATCCTACCCGAGAGCCGCTTGGTGTCAATTTTTAAAAACATGACTATGGAAAGGTCCCATTACAACAATAACAATATAATATTTATTATTCCGAGGTTAAAACACGTGTCCGCGACAATATGAAACTATTGAAATTACTATGACAAAAAACTAAGAATGGTGCGTTCGCTGGCACTTCATTCGAGACATGCCATACAAACCTTAGGTAGTAGATACAGTTGCGAAGTTTATATAGGAACCTGAATTCGTAATTACTTCTAACATGTACCAGTTCATATCATATTGTCATGGACACGGTGTATACAGCTTTGTACATAATATGATACACAATTCCCCCTTACTTATAAACGCTGAATTACAGATGACTAAGCTATGTAACGTTTGTTTCTTTCTATCATCTTTATAACTTCGTGTCTCTCAAAAGACAAACGTTGGATAGTTTATGCATCTGGTAATCATTGTTTATAAGTAATGGGATTAATTTGTAAATCTAAAATTTGTTTTAATTTAATTGCAAGTAAGCACATCAGCGATCAGCAGTATGTAATCAACTGATCGATTTTTACTTACTTACTTTTCGTAAGCTTAAAAGCATTTTGTACTTATAATAATAAAGCCAACCATCCACCGAAAATTAAGTTAGTTAGCTTTGCTCGCCAGATTTTCAATATAGTGAGCATAACTGGCAAAGTTCGACTATGTAAAGCAAAGCTACACATAGCACATAGCTTAGCTGAGCTAAGCTAGTTTACTCGGCGGTAGTCGTTCGGCTTAAGAAATAGTAGCTCATGCGGTAAACTTTAATGCCGTAGTTTTAATGTACAGTCATTAAAATAAATATTTATTATAAAGATTATTTTACTCTAACTTCAATAGTAAGGAAACGCACATGTCGTATTTATAACAACGACAAAAATATTTTTTACGCCAAATCGATTATTGCATGGCGCTATTTCATTTTGCCTTCGTGATCATTTGAGTATCACCGTTTTTATGTTCATACTTAAATGCTATTTCATCGCCAAAATAGACCCCTTATTGCTCTACTAATGCTTAGTTTATTTCGCAACCACTGTAGTAGTAAATTTACTAATAATTTTTATACATAAACATTTTCACACAAAAACTCTTCATAATTTCATAACACTCGACAAGTGACATTCTGTGTATACGAGGGTTATATGTTACCCGTGTTACCAACAGAGGGCTCTTTTTATTTGCAATCATAGAAGAAAAAAAACAATATAAATCAGTGATCGCAAACACGCCCTCGATTACTTTCAACAGCTGTGAAAACGAAACTTCTCGACAAATCTGTCTAAAATTTTGACTGTAATCAATATAAAGATGTCGCTACACGATTTTATTTTGCGTCGGTGGTGCCCTCAGTCGGTAAACGCAGGCACTTATCATACAGCCCTCGTATATATACACTTCTTTACAACTTCAGTATCACCAGCGATATCTGACGGCACTAAGTTACAATAGCGAAACCATCCCAGAAGTTAACAATTAAGATAAGAAAACTGACTGGCCTGGACATATCGTTTCCTTAAACATACTTCTAGGATGCCTAGTGCTGGGTTACACACTAAAAAATAATAAAATATAAGAGTCTTTTCATCAAATAGAAAGGATTTAGGCCTCTAACCACTCGTGAGACAACTCCCGTGTCTAGTGTAGGTACTATCAACAACGAAAGTAGGTATACATCGTAAGGTCTGATTTCGCTTGCAAGGTAAATCACGGTAAGGATTGCTTTTTATATTAAAATTAATGCAATAGGACCTCGCTTCAGACACTTACGCATGGAGTTGAAATTTAGATACACAATAATTGTCACACATTTGATATTTATAGATATACCTATATCAATGTGTGTACCGAAGCATCTGGAAATCTATGAGGGGGGCATAGGTCCAGCAGTGGACTTCTTACAGCTGAAATGATGATGATGAATTTGTGTATAATATGCTTATTCCACGCTCGGCGCTCGGTTCAAACGAATCCTTCGGCTAACTGGATACCCACTTTCTTGGTTGATAGTACATACAATGTAACGCCTAGTGTTGTAGTTGCCCCCGTACCTGCAGACTCAAGAGCTCGTGTATCCGGTCGTGGCAGATCGTATCTCACGACAGCTCCCCGATGGGCGCGTTCTGTAGCCACAAGTCGTGGATGAAGTTGTATAGATCGTCGCTTACTGCCACCTGCAATATTACAAAGCAACATCATAATAATATGTAGTTCAATATTTGAGATGTATAATATTTAAGATGTATACCTACTAGTCGGCTTTGCAAATTATTATAATTCGGAGATTTGGGTTGGATGTCTCATCAAAACCTTCAAAAAATGGTTGCACCGACAAAACGCAGTGTCCCCTTTACCAACCAAGCATATTACATTACGCAGACCCTATATTTATACCTACCCTCATAAAATACCGTATCTAATATTTGCTGCACTTTCGCTGTAAATGTCGTAAACAAGACTACATTGTAGGTGCCAATTGTTTGTTTTGAAAAGATAATAAAATAGTAAGTCATTTTATTGTTTACAGTTCGTTACCTTGTAAGGCGTCGGGTTCAAATTCCTCTTGATGTCTTGTCTGAGGGTCAACAAAGATGCCTTTACTCTCTCGCGGACTTCCGACAGGGGTTTCAAAGGCACAGTGATTCTTCCGTTCTTCCAATATACCTGTAACATTAGGAACATACAACTTTCAACTATTAGGATTAACAGGGAGGAAGCAAAATCGGTAATTCGCCGTGTCACGTGAGTTCTCGTGTGACGTAGTGGAGTGGTTAGACTATTACGACGATATAGTCGAAACGTTGAGTAATAAAAAATATATCCTAAATCTGTATCTATAAAACGCTTTGTCCTGAATGATTGACTAACTATGGAGTAGGTACTGCACAGCCTATACCGCTGAATCACATGATTTCCACGGGATCAGGACTTATGCGGGTGAAACCCCGGGACACAGTTTGTATTTCTGTAATATTAAGTATTTTCTACCTTTGAAAGACACGTTTTATCCAGTCTCTGAAATTGAACGATTACCCCAATTCTTTTTGTATGCTATTTCCAGTATTACATTCAGAATATAATAACGGAAATAATAAGAATAGTAATAGTAAATAATAATAATAGTCATCATCATCCGAGCGTTGTTCCCGGTTGCATCTCTCTAGAGAGCCCGGGGTCCGCTTTCCTACTTTTACGTCTCCACTTCGCACGATCTTCGGCATCCCGTGTAGTGAGGCCATTAGCACGCATATCCGATCTTACAACGTCAAGCCAGCACTTCTTGGGTCTTCCCAATCTGCCGCGGCCGGGCGGAGGCGCCATAGCAAGACATTTGTTTCCCACGTAACTAGCCGGTTTCCGTCGAACGTGGCCGTACCACCGTAAGCGGCATTCTTGCAGTTTGTCTGCAATGTCTCGAACATGAAGGCTGCCCCTGATGCGGGAGTTTCTGACGCGGTCTTTTCGCTTCACTCCACACATCCAGCGCAGCATCTTCATCTCCGTGACACGCAGCTCCTGCTTATGTCGCTCAAGCAATGGCCACGCCTCACTACCATACAAAAGGACAGGTCTAATGATCGTTTTATAGACCTGTCCCTTCAGTTTAACCGGCATTTTCGGGTCACAGATGACACCAGTTACCTCTCGCCACTTGGCCCAAGCTGCCGAAATGCGGGACTTGACGTCCCAATCGATGTCGCCGGACTCGTGAAGCACAGATCCCAAGTACTTAAACTGGTCTGTCCGCTCGACCATGTGACCGTCTACGCAGACAGGTGTGGGATCTGTGGTATTGCTAGCCAAGTATTCGGTCTTCGCTACGTTGAGTTGCAAACCGCCGTTCTCAAGTGACTCTTTCCACGCATTTACACGCCTTCCAAGCCGCCCCTTATCCGAGTCCGCTAGCGCAATATCATCAGCATACATGAGCATCCACGGGGGCTGCTCGTGTGCGTCTCGGATGATTACGGACAGTGCTTCCAGTATTACGCTAAACAGAAACGGACTTAGGACGGATCCTTGGTGGACTCCGACTGTAATGGGGAAAGATTTAGTGTCACCAACAGCAGTTCGCACCACTGAATCGGAATTTCGGTACATGTCCCTGATGGTTTCAATATAAGTTTCAGGCACCCCTTTGGACCGCAGCGCCCACCAGATCATCACGCGAGGAACACAGTCGAAGGCCTTCTGCAAGTCCAGGAACAGAAAATGCAGAGGCGTATTCTTCGATCTGTATTTCTCCATAACGATCCTTAGGGCGAAAACAGGGTCCATGGTACCATGACCGGGGCGGAAACCATACTGCCCCTCCGAGACAGTGCACTCCTGCCGGATCCGAGAGTCAACTATACGCTCGTAGAGCTTCATGGTGTGGGACATGACCTTTATACCACGATAACTTCCACACTCCTGCACAGATCCCTTGCCCTTGAACACTGGAGTGATAACACTCAGTCTCCATTGGGCGGGGATTCTGCCGGTCTCGAGTATACGGTTAAAAAGGTTGGTTAAGATGCCCACACCACGAGAACCCATAGCCTTCCATACTTCGATGGGGACTCCATCGGCGCCGACAGCTTTCCGATTCTTCATGTAGCGAAGAGCCTTGCGCACCTCCTCAGGCGTTATCAATGGCACAAGTCCTAGATTCGGAGGGAGTTCCGGTGGCTGCACCTCTTTATACTGCTTATTGAGCAGCTCGTGGAAATAAGAGCGCCACCTCTCCTTCACCGCGAGGTCCTCGCATAGCAGGTTACCATTAGGATCTTTTACACAGCGGCACTTGGATATATCCTGTGCCGCTTTGATCCTAGAACGTGCCAACTTATAAATAAGCTTCTGCCCCTCAGACGTTTCCAACTTATCGTACAATGGCTGTAAGTGATCCCGTCTGGCTCTGGCTACTGCTCTCTTTGTGGCACGTTTGGCAGACCTGTACGCGTCGCGATCTTCAGGAGAGTTGGACGCTTGCCACTTTTTAAAGAGGGCTTTCTTTACCCTAGTCTCCCTCTGGACTGTGTCGTTCCACCACCAAGTTTCCTTGTCACACTTGCGTCCTCCCTTAGACATACCGAGGACCGACCGCGCCGAATCAGCGATAGACACCTGAATCCGGTCCCAGTGTTCCTGTACCGCCTGTTCCTGTATTCGCCTTCAGCATTGGCACATTTGTCGCCGATTGCTGAGGCGAGCATCTGGGACTTGACTTCATCGAGCATCCACCATCTGATTCGGCGCTGACATGGTTCCGGTCGTTTGTCTTTGGTCTTTACACAGAGATCCATGACAAGGATACGGTGTTGGGCAGTGAGACTCTCACCGGGTATGACTTTGCAGTTGGCCACGTTGCCGATATGATGTCTCCTAGTGATTAGAAAATCGATTTGGGTAGCGCGCCCCCCGCTCCTGTAGGTGATCAAGTGGTCGGGCTTCTTTTTGAAATATGTGTTCACGAGTGCCAGGTCGGCAGTGGCACACGTACGCAGAATTTCTTCTCCTTCCTGTGACAACGGGATAGCCTCAAGGACCTCGCCGAGTTTATCCCAAAACGACCTCTTATCAGCGTCGCTACAACCGACCTGTGGCGCGCAAGCACTTACTAAGTGGGTAGGAACCCCCCCAATAAGCACCTTCACGCACATAAGTCGGTCGCTAAAGCGATTCACCTCCAAGATATCGTCATGCGACCCCTCAGCGAGTATCACAGCCCATTCTCTCCACCAGGTGCACCCGTGTAGATCAGCTTGTAGCCATTCCCAATGAGCCGGGATCTGCTGCCTTTCCATCGAGTCTCCTGCAGGAACGCCACGGCCACCTTCCGCCTGGAAAGTACGTCGGCTAGCTCCCTCGCGCGTCCGGTTAGCGTGCCAATGTTCCACGTTGCGAAGCGGAGTTTCACATCGTGTTTAGGGGCTAACGTCTTTGGCCGTGCCCGCCCGTGGCACGGTAGCCCTCGTCCACTTACCACAGGAGTCAGGCGAAGCTCCTGCGCGCCGTTATGCGGCGGCGCCCTATCCCTGTGGCGATCTCTTCTATTAGTGCTTTCCATTTAGATTTGGCTGATTTTGACTTTTACGGGAGCGACTGCCGTCTGACCTCCCAACCCCGAAGGGAAAGTCTGCGCCAGAGCCTCGTCCGTTTATCAGCAGGTGCACCAAGCTAGCAGGTGAGGTTGGCTTGGGCCCAAAGATCTTAATGGACCCCATACACAACCACATAAATAATAATAATAGTAATAAGTATTATTATTATATGTCTAAAAGTCCAAAAGTCCGGGGCTCCATAGATAGCCCCGTGATACTGGACGTATAACAGACAATAGTAATAAATAATAAATAATAATAATAGTCTAGAAGAATAAAGATAAGAATAGTAATTAAGTAGGTATACGTTAAAACTTTCCGTAAAAAAAAAACAACAGCATAGATAGCACAATGACATTGTAACCGATATTAATATGAATAGTGACGTAAACTCTGGCAAAGGTACGATAACGTGAAGAAAAACATTTTATATATTATTTCCGTCTTTCCTATGTATTGTGAAGGAATCTTTATCTATAAAAGGCTTTGTCCTGATTGACTAATGGATCAACGTACAACCGCTAATAGTATAGAGCTGAAATTTGGAGTGTGTTCTTTATATAATGTTGCCATCCGGGTTTTCAGAAATTCCCACGGGATCGGGACCTACGCGAGTAAAACCTCGGGACATAGCTAAGTATAAAGTGGTATTCTCTGCTAACATAATTATAACGACCTTAGGTCATGTCCCGTTATATACCTTCGATCTAAGACCCAAAGATAAAATTTGATTTCATTTGAAAAATAGTGAATATCCATTACAAAGTTATAAATTACTAGCTGCGTCCCGCGGTTTTACCCACATAAGTCCCGATACCGTGGGAATATCGGGATCAAAAGTAGCCAAGTTACTCAGGGTGAATGTACCTATCTAATGGTGAAAGAATTTTTGAAATCGGTCCAGAAGTTTTTGAGTTTTTTCCTAACAAAGATACAGACGCACACGCACACACACACACAAATACAAATCTTTCCTCTTTATAATATTAGTATAGACCATTATCAGAATGGTTCATGGCAAAGACAGGTCCTTTAGGTGGAAAACTGTACGTGGTTCTTACCTTATAGAGGTGTTCCACTTTGCTAGGAATGACATAAGCTCGCTTCGACTCTTGGAACGGATGTCGACAGAGTACTTTCTGGCCGACCACCGGCGCCGGCTCCGTCGACCTTTGCAGGAGGTCTATCAGCGCGTGGCCATCCGCGCCGAATAATCGATACGCCTGGAAATAGTACAAATAATCTTTACTGAATACATTATTTTTTAAATTAAAAAAAAAAATTAAAATTCATTTATTTCAGGCCACTTATGCCCATATCATTACATCATTGCACATTATAAAATACTACAGTAAAATAAAAATGAAATCAATTTAGGAAATACGATATTATTAAGAATGAATTAAGAATCAAATTTAAAAATAAAATAAAATATATTAACATGTCATAAGTCATAATCATACTATAAGATGTCGGGATAAATTAGACTAAATCAGTCGTAAATAGGGACAATAGGACATCCGTTATTACGACTGATTTGTCTTCTACAACAATGCCCTATATACGGGCAGTCAGTCCTGTCAGCAATCATCCTCAAGACAGTGTTGGTGCTGCCCCGCACCCTGCGCACCAGGGATGCACACCTCTTGCGCATAGTGGCGTGAAAACAGTCGGTGCGCGCTGCCGCAAACATCCCCGATGCACTGCAGTAACGGGGCAATCCCAACAGTGCCCTGAATCCGTTATTGAATTGGACGCAGAGGGCTTTGTAGGTCGAATAGTTAGCCCATAGCCCGCACGTATACATGGATGTGCAATAAGCTCTAAAAAGAGTGACTTTTACCGGATCCGAGCACCTCGCAAACCTACGCGCCAACATATTCGCCCTCCTTGACAAAGCCCTCTGTTCCCTTTCAACATCAGCTTGGTCTCCGAGATCAGTAGTAACAATATGCCCCAAGTATTTAAATTGATCTACCCTTTTTAGAGGAACTCCTTTCAGAAGTACAGGTGGTACAGTCTCTGGGCATCTAGCGTTGACCTTCTCAAAAACCATGCACTGACTTTTCTTTACATTATATTGCAATCCGTGCCGCCCCGCATATTTCTCACAGATCTGAAGCAAATGCCTTAAACCCCCCACCGACGGAATCAACAACGCCATATCGTCGGCGTAACTCAAATAAGGGTAACACTAGAGAATAAAATGGATTATAGACCTCAGTATCTGGTATAAATTAGCTATAGAAATATTTTAAAGGAAAAACACAACGCTCGGTCGACGCTGAGCGGGATTCCAACCAACAACGCATCTTTACTCAATCCGGGAGCAATGACTTAACCAATTAGTCTACCGGCATCGGTGACTCATACGCTGAATCTTTGGATCTGTAGTTTACCATCTAAAACAACTTAGGCATGTTTGCGGCTTAAGAACTTAAAATAAAAAATATAATATCAACTGGTCATGTCTATTGTCCACCCATTCCTAAGAAAATCGGTGGTAACATACGAATAGACAGACGGACAAGAAGGTGACCTTATAAAGCCGCGTACAGACATCGCGAGGCATGTGCCACGTATGGTTCGCCTTACATGCCTTAACCTGAGGCATGTGTGTTTACATTTAGGCATTCGTCCCACACAAAACATGCTCAAGCTGAGCACGCAAACAACCACGCACAGGGTTCGTCAGTAGAACAATAGACAATCACGCGTCCGTCCACACGGAGCGCACGGCACTGAGGCGGGCGGCGTTCGCAACAATCGAATGACGCGAATGCTCACTGTGAGCACACACATCCACACAGCCCGAGGCATGCGAGGCGAACCATTCGAGGCACATGCCTCGCAATATCTGTACGCGGCTTAAGGTTCGTTTTTTCCTTTTGAGGTGCGGAACCCTAATAAAAGTCGTAGGATCTCTAAGGTAGATAGCGCTATGAGCCTCACTAGTATAATAGGATTAATAATGTTCCTTAAATTCAACTCGAGGGGCTAGAGTCCCGAAGGCGCAGTGGTTAGCGCGTCCTAATAGAGAACGGCAAGGTTGCGGCAGATCCCGCTCGTAGCATTAAATTTTGGAACAAAGCAGTTTTTCTTAAATATGAAAAATTGGTAAGTTAGGCAGTTTTTGTAAACATTTACAAAGTACGAAAAGTAACCTTTTCTGCAAATAAACCGAGTGTGAGTGCCAAAGTGCAACCGACCTTAAGACTAAAGGCGAACAACTTTTGAACACCAAAAACGGTCGAAAAAGTTGACCTTTCTCTCTACTTCTGTTATCTATACTAATATTATGAAGTTGAAGAGTTTGTTTGTTTGAACGCGATAATCTCAAGAACCGCTCGCGCTGGTCCGATTTGAAAATTTCTTTCAGTGTTGGATAGTCCATTTATTGGGGAAGGCTTAGGCTATTATATGTTCAAAAAAATTAGGCGGACGAAGTCGCCGCCACTGCTAGTCTGGTATATTAGTGATTGCTTGATCAATTTACGATTATGTATGTCTAAAAATAAAATAAAAATTATACCGCATTAACCAGATAAAATGCCAGAACTTGATTCTTGGATATCAATGCTTACTAGTTATCTACTTTTTCTTAGGCACCGGGTCAGTTAGCCCCGCGTTCAGTTAACTAATACGGGAACAGATCTCCAGTTAGGTAACCCCCAGCTTTGTATAGCAACCAGTCGGTGTTCCATAGTTTTACCCGAACGTTACGCAAAACTACATTTAAAAAGCCTAGTAGCTTCGATATGTATTCCAAATATCAACGTTTTCTTTACATAAAGTTGATATTATGTTTCCTACGTTTGTGATATGTTAACACGCACCAGTTCAAGGCTGCATTTGATATATTTTATGGTTTTCGTGGCTTTTATTTGCTAGATTTCACCGCAATAGAATGCTGTGGTTGGAACGGTGCTTTATTAGGACTTTGAGCATTTTGACAACGTAACGTAACATGATATTCTGTAGATATTTACCTACATTGTCATATTACTGAAAGTGAATAGATCTAGTTAGGTACAGCGGTTTCATCCGCGTAATTTACAAACAATGTTTCAACGATTTAGGCGTGAAAACTTAGGTACTTCCTTGTTTATAATAATAGGCATGGATTCATGGCAAACAGAGTCGATGATGAATATAATATAAACCCCAAAACAATGTAACAAATAATTTAGGATATTTAGAAGACCTAATGCTCTAGTTTCTTTAATCTGACATTCATCAATATTACGTACAGCCACTATAAGTTGACCTGCCCGAAGTTGAAGCAAATGAAGTCGCAGTTGCGACGAGGAGTGCGTCTTAGATTATAGATGGATCTGACACCATGATTTTAAACTAACATAGTTATTTTCACTAATAGATTATTAAAAAACCTAAAAACGGGATATTTCCCGTGGATTTTAAATTATCATTTTGCGGAGGTCGATATTTCATGTTGTGTTCCGCAAAATATTAATCTAAAAACGAAAATAATTTAAAAAGTAAAGAACATACGAGCATGAAGATGCAGAGCAACATTGTTTACGACCGTCATCTTCAGATATCGGTCAATGTATAATGGTCGGTCTTAACCAGATACGACGATAAAATTGAAATTACGTATAATGACAATTATAAATTAGCTGCGTCAAGGTCTTGGTGATAATTTTTTATCCATATACCTATATAGATAAAAAGTTGTAAGTTGATAGTTGTAAGTCGGTGTAGTTCTTATCTTATGAGTATGTCTGGAGTCAATATCTCATTAAGTACTGAAACGATTCTAATGAAACTTTCGCTCTTTCGTGAATTGTTGTTTTACAGAAATTAAACTCATTTTTCGGTTTTAATCGCGTGGTGTTCATTACTTTTAGCATTGTTTCAATGCTTAACGTTTCGAGACCTTTACATGTCTCTTTTTCAGGATTGACAAAACGTTGAGCATTGAAACAAAGCTAAAAGTAATAAACACCATGCGATTAAAACCGAAAAATGAGTTTAATTTCTATCCAACATCGCGAAACAGAAGAAATATTTATTATTTTACTCCAATAAAACGTTTATTAGTTTTTCGTGTACCTATCCTTTATTTATTTAATTGCTTACTTATAGAACAATAATTTTGGACCGTTATACATATAAATCTTTACAAAATATGGGACATTCGCCAAACCGGAGTAGACTCCCGTGTCATCTTACTGCCTAGCCTACAATAGCGGGTTGACGTTATTATTTATATCCTACTAATATTATAAAAAGTTTGTAAGCGAGTGTAATTGTTGCTCTTTTACTCAAAAACCTATTGCGATGAAACTCTATGCCTACGTAAAAACCTGAGAGACCATTTTCATCTCTATATACCCGATGGGGCGAAACCACAGGACGCTGCTAGTATTATCAAATAGTGTCGCTTTTCGCGTTTGTCCGTGTGTTTATGTTAAGACTTACCTTTTTATGCCCAGGAATGGTAACCTTCCCAACATCTTGGCTTAGTTTGATGCGTGGTTGGCCGTTTATTTCTACTAACTTGTAAACGCACCCGAGGGCCGGCTGCCTTTGACATGTCACTGTAAACACAGTAATTATAATTACATATCGACTACTAAAATAATACTTACTTACGTGTCTATGATACTACGAAAAGCATGACAAGGTTCATAATGGCCTATAAGTATGTAAAAAATAAAAAGTTATACATGATTCAGACTGCCACCCAGTCTGAATCATGTATAACTTTTTATTTTTTGGGTGTCAATTGGAAACAAATAAGAACCTTAACCACTTTACGGACGTTTCGATTTCCTTTAGCAAATGCAAAACGCGATCCGACGCGTGCCGCTTAATCTGAACCATACATTATAGTTACAGCATGTTTTTACAAAAAGGCACTGCAAGTGATGTCATTTTATGTTGTAGACGTGTATTTCCTAAAATTGTCTATATTTGTCTATTAAAACATAATTAAAATTAAAAACTAAATTAAAACTAAAACTGATTAAAATAAAACGAACTAAAAACTAAAATAAATCTAAATCAGCTAAACTTTTGGTGGAGGGAAAAGTGCCCAGAATACTGGCTGCATTGCCCCGTTGTATACAAATACTTATTTTCTGGGCAAAATACAAGCCAGCATTCCGGTCACCCGAAGCCTCCACCAAACGTTTAGCTAGCTCTCTGTACAGCTCCAGAGCGGCCGGCCCCCACGGACCTAAAGTCTCCACCCCAAACGGCACAAACATGTAACCCCTATCTAGATGACTATATTTGTGCCGTTTAAGGTTTTCCGCTTTATCAGCGGCAGCTCCTGCCCGCACCGTGGTTACTGGAAGATGGGAAGGAGCTAACGTGTCCACACAAGTCGCATCCCAAACTAGGGGCCTACCCATCTTCCAAGGAACGAGAGTCATTCCATCAGGTCTCTTGCCGTCGTCCCGTAAAAGTCCGTTAGGTTCTAAAGTTGACGGGACGCCGGCACTGCCGAAGGCCCGACGGATGACATCGTTCAGGCTGGAGTGCCGTGGTATCCTGCCCGCACTCTTTGGGCAGGATAATCCGTGGTGACCGAGCCGGTCTACAGGCTCACCACAATCACACCGGTGAGGAGCTGTACAGAAAGCACCTACACGAAGAGATGCGGCCAACCGAAATGTGTTATTGTCTAATAGATTACCAATATTACGGGATGGTAGCGCCTGTAACCAAAGACCCGATTCCCATCGAGTAACGGCATGTAAACGAGCACGCTCTGCAGAAGAACTTGAAGTATATATCAGGTCATTGAATTCTAACGTGCAGAGCGGCTCGTCCCATTGCCTCTGAGAAGAGGGGGCTTTTGGTAACGACTCCGTTGGACAGGCTCTTTTCCAGCTTTCTGTGGCTTCATTTAAGTAGTTTAACTGGCAATTTGGACTTATAGGTTCTAAAATTGCGTGTACTAAGCTCGAAGTACTGTATATGGAAGACAAGAAAGCTGGCATAGATACACTAGAAATTTTGCGAATACCGAGACCTCCAAACCTTATTGGCAGAGAGGCTTGCCGCCAAGCGCGATCGTCTAAAGAAGTGTTTAAAATGGTGGTGAGTGTATCTCTTATGATGTTGTCAAGCTGTTGTGTAAGCAAGGGATGTTTCCAAAGCTGACAACATCTAAGAGAATACATAAATTTTGGCACGAAAAGACAATATTTTATTATAAAAAAAGCCACATGCATGTTAATTTTTTGGAGGCGTTCCGAAACAGAAAGAAAATTTTGAATTTTTTCTTCTATAAAATCTTTTAGCGATTCGTCTAGAATCGGTGATCCTAGGAGGCGAAGTGATTGGTTATCTAGTAATTTTATATTTGGTGCTATTGTGTTAAAAAGGGTTAATGCTGTATTTTGAATCATTTTGTTGGGAACAAAAATTTCACATTTTGAAAAATTTAAGGTAAGTCCCAATGATTTAAATTCCGAGATAATTAATTTTAGATCATTGTATACTGTGTTTATATCGCCTCCTAGAGTTCCGTCATCTAGGTACCACACGTTGAATTTTGACTCTAACTTTTTAATGGTCGGATGAATTGCTAGACTAAAAAGAGCCGGCCCAAGGGGGTCACCTTGTTGGCACCCTACTTCCGAAAGAATGAGGTTGTTTTTGTATGTTAATTTCGTAGGTTTGCCGTAGCATTGCCAAATAAATCCAAAAGCACTAGGAATTTTTTCTTTAACTTGATTGAGAAGAAAACTTCTGTCAACAGAGTTGAAAGCGTTCTTTACAACCTTTACTTTATCAACCTTTACCAACACTTCACATTTGTTATGGAAAAGTGACGTTCACAAAGCATGTACCGCAGCCTCGCAGCCACCGCGGGATCCGAAACCCAACTGTAAGGGTTGGAAATCCTTACAGAGGGTTTCTTTTAAATTCTTGCAACAGATTTTTGCTGCGAGACGACGGTAAACAGTTCCTACAGCTATAGGCCTTATACCCCCATCCTTTTTGAGGAGGGCGCATAAATTGGCGCCATAGAGAACGTCTATGATGTTTTCATCAACCTTGCCTCCAAGCATCATATTCACAAGTGCTGTTAGCTCCTTTAGCAGGGCGTCCCTGGCTTCGCCACATGTCACACTCAGAAGATCTTTTAAGTGTTGTGGCGTTAGCGAGTCGAGGCCGCCCGCTGAGCCACTCGGAAAAGATGAAATAGCCGATAGTAGCTCAGGAGCAGAACTCATGGGCTCTTCGTCGATTCCTGAAGGCAAGGTTGAAAAGTGATGTGTTGGTGAAGGTGGATGTTTCTCCCTAAGAGCCAACAAGGTCTCCGCATTATTTGGTGCACTTGTGTCACTAGAAAACAATAGCCGGGCTGATCCTCTGATGTCTCCTTCGGCCATCTTATCCTCAACGAGCTTGAAAGAGATTTCACTTTTTTCAAGATTAGCCCGGGGATGAGGATAACTTACAGAAGTTTAATCAGGGATGGAGTCGCTATTTCGTATACAATTTTGTTTAATTTTGTTTGTTAGGGATTCTGTTTCCAAAAAATTCTTCGAAACGTGTAAAATTCTGTAAGGGAAAGTGAGTAAGTGCTCCCAAGCTTTAACTGTATTGTTTTTTATTACGTTTTGTAGGTCACGCGTAAGACATTTTGCCACACTAATGCGTGCGCCACGCGGAATCCTTTTAACTACACGCATAGCGCTCTTAAACGTAGATAGTGATTCCCAAAAAGAATATGAATTTGTAAAGTTAAAATTTTGTGCTGAACGATGTATTTTACTTATATGAATTTTGAGGCCACGATTACCATTAAAAAAACGAGAGCACTTATCACACTTAACCCTGTTTTCCTGTGACACATAATTTAGAACATTTCGGTTTGTCGCATCTTGTTGAGTCGGTGGTCTGTCGGTCGGTGGGGGTGCAGATGTAGAAGGGGCAGATTCGAGAGAAACAGAGAGCCTCTCAGGCTCCGCACAACTCCCAGGCGGTGTCTGAAGCTGCGCCACGTAGTGGTCGTTAAACTATTTGTCTATTTGGTGTTAAACTATTTAACTATACCCCTTATTTATAAAGGATGATTAACAAATGATTAAGTTATGTAACGTTTGTTTTTGTCTGTCAACTTTGAAACTTCATGTGACAGTAAAAGACAAACGATACATAGTTTATGCAGCTTTTAATCATCGTTTATAAGTAAGGGGTTTATCCATAAAAGACCTTGTCTTGGGAGTGTTTCTTTATGTAATGTAGACATCCGAGAAGGAAAGACTTATAAAAAAAATACAAAGATGAAACCGCAGGCCACAGCTAGCCTATCTACATAATAGTTCTTTTTATTCAAATGGTACCAGTTTGATGAAATCTTAATTACTTAAACCCAATTATAAAGGTTTCTGTGCGATAACATTAATAGGACTCAATTGGACCATTTGTAGGAGTGACATCATCAGTACAGAATCTTGTGACGATAAGACAAAGTAATCGAATTACGCAAGCATTATTTAGATTATGATCCAAACGAAACTAACTTCTACTATCAGAGTTATGATAGCCTGGCTCTGCCCACTGTCGTACGGTGTTCATCAAAAACTCTTTGTAATTACAAAAATAATGACACATATGCTAAAGTCCGTCGCACCGTTCAGGCTACAGAGAGACAAACGAAAATCGGATACATACCCACCCACAAATAACGCTCGAAAAACATAGATAACCTTCCTTTGGCAGTCGGGTAATATCACACTTTACACAAAAGGGCGTCTCACAGCTGTCGCCTTTAATATTTAATTACTTCACTTTTCAAAGAAAACTTGGATTATTAAGACTCGATTTGACCAAACTGGAATAAGCAAATCTGGGCATAAATTGTATTTTGTTCGAGAGACTCTCGAGATGTTCCATCGAAAAATGACGAGTTATGCGGAGAATTGTTATTCATTGCTAATTGTACTTTGGTCGAATTAAACCTAAGACGAATCTAACGATACCTTTACTAAGGAAATCCGTGGTTGGGAGATATGCGAAGACAAAGAACCCTTTCATTGCAGTCGAGTAAAACAGAAAACAAATTACTTTTCAATAGATATTAAATATAAATTTACCTAAATGTGTGCCAATGCCGAAGCAATCGATCTTGTGTCCTTGCTCGTTCAGACTCAGTATCGTGTCTTCGTTGATGTCATTCGACGCTACTATAGTGAGAGCAGCAAACCAAGGCACTTGGAACGCTTTAGCCACTTGTTCAAAAGTCTCTCTCGACAAGACGGACAGATATGCGAGATCCCCACTGTCGATCCTTATCCCCACCGCTCGGTATCCACAGTCGTTTAGACCCAGAGCGACCGCGCAGAAGTTCAGCAAACCACTCCTGCCAAGGGGAAAGAGTATGTTGCGTATCTATATGTATGGGTCAACCACGTCATTGGAAATGCTCCCTTGTGCGGATGAGGCGGAGTTAGGAGTGCAGAATATATGAACAGGTCAATGATTATCTTAAAATAATGTTTCGTAGATGCAATGCCAAATAATGAACATTCATCTTAATCTTGCTAAATAATGTTTACTTTATTTATTTTAAACAATTAGAATTATCTACACAATCCTGTTGCCAAAAATCATACGTCTTTGATTGGGATTGATTGTAGTACAAATATCTCGCGTGGCTGCATCACTCCCACTAGATGCATGATTGTGATGGGATTTTTTTCAGTCTATCCAATAATATGGGACGATCGAAACGCAAACAAAACCGTTATGGGATCCCGTTTTTACCCTTTGGGTACGGAACCCTAAAACGATCGAAACAAAAACAAAAGATGATTAAAATAAAAACCAAAGACTATCGAAAAAGAAAGAAAAGACTTGACTACCCTGTTTAGTACGCGCCTCTGACCCCGCGGAAGCATTTTCAGTAACGTGGTTCAACTAAGGCATGTTTACTCAACATGTACTATTGTACAGTTACTTCATTCAGCAATAAAAAGCTTTCAATTTCGTGCTAAAGCGTTCAGAATATAGCTGTGACTACATACAGGACGTCATATTGCGTGTCGTATGGAAGTGGGTGTGCTCTAAAAGCAACATTATTACAACCGCTTTAAGGTTGCGTTTCTAACAGAGATGTGCGAGGATCCGTTACTAGAGATTTTTGTTTATTAAGAACCAATAGAATCGCTGCATTTCCCTAACCTCTCTTCGCTAAGCTACGCTAAGCGAGGCCAAATGAAGCGATTCGATTGGCTCTAACACACACATCCATCGCTACGCATCTTCGCATATCTTTGGTGGAAACAAAGCCTTAGACCGGTCAAGTAACTAATTCTCTAAGCCAATGTTAATAACGTAATCGTATTTAGAAGTATTGATCGAATGGTGTTAGTTAATACAGATTACCCGTTACAGTTAAATGGCAATGAGTACCTGGACAGGTAAGTATTCATGCATATATTATAATTACTGTGAACGTGTGCATATCCTATACAATGCAACTGTGCCCAATGCATAATATTGCCCCAAAGGTTGGTCAAGGGTCCAGACAGTACGACACACTGAAGCAAATTATAAAGGTTGTCGTCGGAATTGTCTTTTATGTATTTACATTCGGTTCTAAAATGAAACGCCGTCCATATGCGCTTCACTGAAAAAGCGAAACAAAACATCGTGTTAAACTACCAGGATGTAGGATCGGTTAGGGTTCCCACGGGACTGTTGTTAGATCTGTGTGCTCGTGTTATGGTTATGTAGTACCCTCATGTATGCACTTCTTAAACTTACACGATTGTATGTATGTATGTATATGAGTAGTCATGCCCATCTTAATGATCACATAATGGTTGCAATGACCGGTCGCGATCCAGCGTATATAAACGAAAAACTAATCGATACAATACTCGATCAAACTCCACAATAACATATACAATAAAAAATGATGAATGCAAAACAATAATATGTATATAAATATTTGTCAGACACCAAATCATGTCAATATGAGTCGTTTTCGTATTCGTGTTTACCTCAGTGTGCGTTCGACCGTGCTAAATCCATATGGGCTATGGGCATTCGGTGAGATTCGTATCGTAGGACCATTGGTTCCACAGTTGCTATTGTAGCCGGTATGCCCGTTGAGTGGGATATTATACCTCTTGACATCGTAGGTATCCACAAGTGCCAAGAATCCTGAGGGGAAGGCGAGGGCATAGGATATGAGGGCGACGAGTTCGCCATCGCTGGCCTCCTCCTGCGATATGTCGATGAGCGAGGCCACGCGCGCGCGGTAGCCGGCCGCCAGCGCGGGCAGGTCGCACGGCGCGCCCGACTGCGCGTGCCGCAGCGCCGCCCCCACACCCCCCACACCCGCCACCCCGCCCAGCTCCGACAGCGAGCTGAATGACGTCACGAATGAGTGCGCGTGCGTCCCGCGCACGGGGATGTTGAACATCTTGCCTGCCAACACGTTACTCGTGCCGTCGAACCCACCTGCAATGTTACCGGACATCTTAACACATACAGGAGTTTTATTATTATTTTATTATTAAGAG